>JABUQX010038568.1:55000-70000 GCA_015478945.1 Trachelipus rathkii
TTATCCCTAGCCAAGCAGCAAGCGATAGTGTCGATAATCTTGAATGAATCCGTCAGCACAAACGAATAAAGGTCTATTATTTGACCCTTTGGTAGGAATACAAGCAATGTATCGGTATCCATCCGGTTGACGATTAAATATAAATGACACATCGTTGGGGATAACGAAGCTCCTTGTGAAGATATCAACAACAGGTGTAGAGATGTTGGGAGATGACATCGTACCAGTACAGCGAAAAAATGTCCTACTGAAGGAAATCGTATGCGTAAACAACCCTTATAGGTAATGAGATTCTTTCTTTCAACCAATCAGAAGAAAGTAAACAAAAATACATACGAACGAACATATCAGTTCAAAAGGGTATAGATATTGGTTAGAATTAAAGAACACAAGAATTTGGAAAATTTTAAAATAAAAAAAAATAAACCAAATTACAAAAACAAACAAAACAAAAAAAAAACTTAAACAAAAAAAAAAAAAAAACAAAAAAAAACAATTTTTTAATGTAAAAGTCATTCCATTCATTACACAAAATAATTAATTTAAAAAAAATTAAAAAAAATTAATTATTTAAAAAAAAAAAATACATTTATAAGGAAACAACGACAAACAACAACCACAACAACACAAAAACAACAACTGCAACATCAACACAAACAACAATACATAGTACGAAAATAAGTCTTTATTTTATACCAGCCAACGAATATTATGCAACGTAACATGGGTTTTCGCATTAATAAGCTAACATGCATTACCAGAACTAAGAATATAAGGCACAATGACAAAACCTAAACACCTTACGCTTAAGAATAAACAACTAACATTAAAAGTTCCATACTTATCGATCTAATAATAGTACCTAGCCAACAGCATTACAAAACGGTAACCTATTCACTCTTTCAAGCATATCTCTAACATATCAATTTTGCTTTTAGCTTTGCCTGCTGCTTTTATGTTAGCACTTCGAGTATCATTTCTATCAACGTTGCCAAAAGTGAGTTCTTTATATTACTAACCTCGAATATATGCTAACATAAACAAAGTTTCATATTAATAAAGCTAAAATAGCATCATATGAACTAAGAAAATAATGATACAAACGACAAACTAAACACAACTTAAGCAACGAATAAAGGGTTTAAACGTTAACAAAGGTTTCCACAACTTAACACTGCTAAAAGTAACTAACATTGAACAAAACGTAACCTATTTCATACTTTTTCCTAAGCATTACCCTATTGTTTTAGAGGATATACTTTTTCCAGCATACCTCTAACATATTAACGTTAATTTTTACATTGACGCAATAATATTTAACAAGGATTTATCATAATCTTGTCCTATCAAACAGACCAACGAAAAACTGTAAACATAAACCAAAGTTTTATCCAAACATACATAAAAAAATAAGTTCTTATATACTAACCATCGATATATGCTGACGTTACAACGTTTTTACATTAATAAAGCTAACATAACATAACCTGAGCTAAGATATAATGTCAACACAACCTAAACACACCATTAACGTACGAATAAAACCACTTAAATTAACAAACTTCGCGCTTAACAACAGTAAAGTACCTAACACGTCGTACAAAAACGTCACCTATTCACCCTTTTTCAAGCATATCTCTACATTTCAATGTTAAATTTACATTAATATCGTAATATTTAACAAAAGTTTGGCATAAACCTGTCTAATCATCATACTGACCAAAGAATTATATTGCTACGTAACAAATGTACTACACTTCTAATACTTCGTTTTAATACTTAATTTAACGCTATAAAAAAAAACCTTCAACATCCCTAAACCAGTCGTGTGTATACAATATTTAAAGATGCCCGATCGAATTATTTGCAAACATAACAAGTTTTAACCAAACATAACGTAATATACTCACAAATTTTATCCTGGACATTAGCATAAAAATAATGTCTTTGAAAAAATATCACAGTAAAGCGTAATAGTTTACTTGATTTTAAAGCAGTAAATCAGTAAATCAAGATTAAATTCAAACTACCCCCATTATCGGGCAGGCCCCTTACCCATCGCCCTGCCAGGCGTGTGTGATTTTATTGGAGGACTATTGATTCGAAGTCTATTTCGAGTGGTGCATTTATGGAATAAAAACAAAAGATAAAGGTTCTCTCTAATATAGCATAACAAACACAGGAATCTTATCATTACCACTTTAACTACGAAGTATAGGAATTACCACAAGTTTTAGCAGCAATAAGGGCTACCATATCAGTAACCCGCAACAGGAATGTATAATGTAAAATGCAGACCTAACATAGCCAGTAGCGTTATAATAATCAGCTAAGAAATCCTGAAAATTCCCTACTTTTCAAAGTAAAGTGGCTAAAGGTAACAATACTCGATATGCTTCCCACTTTTCGCTTCATATTAGCAACAGGTAAAGCAGTATTATCTACAAAATCTTTTAACAAAGTGACCAATCTATCAAGATACTACCATCTTTGAAGATGAATTAGACACCACTCTTCATCAAAGTGTTCACTTCAGATATTCGAGTATAACATCTTTGTGACCTATGAATAAACGTAGACATTAGCAAAATTCTAGTAGGGCAAACCTATAACATTACTCAAACAAAAACTTAACCTAATGCCACGTTTCTTAACCATCATCGTTTACTGTATAAACAGTAATATTCTTAAAAAACTACATTCTCATTATTCCTTACAAATCTAGTGTTTTATGCCACATTGTCGTAGTAATTATTATAACATAACGTACTAACTGTGCGCAAAACATTATTCATCAACCAAGTAGTATTTCTAAAGCAACACTAATTACACTCCGAGAGAAACCCGGGGGATGCGCCCATGATAGCGATGTGAATCCTAGCGAGAGAGGATCACTCACCGAATGAGGTGTGTAAGCGGCTATTAGGCCTTCAGCCCGAGGGCTGAGGCCTTACCTCCTCTCATTCGGGAGGTAGGTAATACGCCCGTTTATCATCCTCACTTCGTGAGTGATCCACTCTCGCAGGATTTCATAACATCCTTTCATGGGGCGCATCCCCCTGGGTTTTCTTTTCTCGGAAGGTAATATGTTGTTTTAGATACTCTTGGTTGATGGAATAAACTGTTTATTCGAAAGTTTAGTAACGTTAATGTATAATATATTTACATATCGAACTCAATTGGATAATAACACTGATTTGTATAGAGAAAATGATGAAGTTTTTGTAAGATATTACTGTTTATATATATATTATAATATTAATATATTTTGTTTTACTGACAGATGATGTGTGTTACGAAACGTGAGCTGATGTAGTTAAATTTTCGATACTAGTTGTGAGAAAGATAATGTAATAGGTTACAAATGCGGACCCCTAGAATTTGACTATAATGTCTAACGATTCTTGAATTTCATAGGGGTCAAAATGATGTTATACTCAAACGAGTGACACTTTGATGAAAGGTGGGATGTCAATTCATAGTTCCAAGATGGTAGTAGTCTTTGATAGATTGTCGACGTGTGTGTTAAGGGTAATTATTGTGTACCGCTCAATATGGTACTTTATACTTACCTGCTTGCTGATATGAGCGAAAGTGGGAACATATCTGATTAATTTAATTTTAAATGTTATACCTGATTAGAGGCCACTCTTTCACACCTCTTTTTAAAATACTCTGTAATTATATCAAGAAATGATATTAGACTAAGAAAAGAATTTAATTATTATCAGACTGCTATAAGGCTTAATGCGTAATACGAAAGTCTAGACATTTAATCGCTCATCTTATTATCATTTTCAACCGTAAGTTGTCGCCTTACTTAACCTATTGATACTCGCTAAGCCTTTTAATTCGTCTTTTGTCCGAAATATACTTTGCTATGGTTTAATAATACTTAATTATATTTCGTATATACACTTTTCCGATTCCGTAGTCCAAATAAATCAATTCCAAAAGAATCGTAATTATATATGTTTTGTTATGTTTATCCAAATTAGAAATACTATCGAAATATGACTTAGATATGTATACAATCAGGCGTGCAAAATAGATATTTACAAGTTCCTGAACAGGGATGAGGTAGCTTGGGGCCTGCCGAATGGGTTAGTTTCGTCACACTTTATTAGATTTACTGATTTACTGCTTTAAAATCAGTAATAATTGACGTATTACGCTTTACTGTGATATTTATTCAAAGAATTATTTTTCATATGGCTATCGGTCAGGCCAGGTACTATTAATTTTTGTTTATTGTTTTTCGCGTTTTAAAAATAAAACATTTTATTATGTTTGCCAATTAATTCGATCGGGACTGTGTGACCCTGATAAGTTTAGACTTCAGGTTATGATGAATGAGTTATCTTTATTGAAATTATTACTCGAAGTTGCAGATCTGTGGTAGACAAAAATTTTGTTAGCGTTAGGCAATATTATTCTTTGTCAGTTAGTGATGATTAGACATGAGTTTATGCTAAACTTTTGTAATATATTACGAATTAATTTAATGTATTAAAATTTAAACATTGAAATGTTATGAGATTAATGCTTGAAAAAAGGTAGATGAATAGTTACGTTTGTTACGAAGTGTTAGGTACTTTACTGTTGTTAATGCGCGGAATATAAAAATAGATAATATATAGATATATTTTAAGTTTGTTAAATGTTAATGGTATTAATTCAGTATACGTTATATTATATATATATATATATATTGGTGTGTTAGGTTTGTCGTTGTACATATATTCTTAGCTCAGGTTTATGTTTATTTATAGTAGCTTTAATTAATATGCAAAAACGTTGTTAACGTCTAGCAATATATATTTCGTTTATACTTATAGTTTATAGTATATTATATATAATGTAAATACTTATTTATTTGTTATATGTTATTGGATATAAAAACTATTTGTTATGTTTACATAGTATTTTTCGTTATAGTGAGTCTTGTATGATATATTGGACCAAGATTATGAATAAATCTCTTATTATAATTAATTATTGTCATAGTTCTCTAATGTTAATAAATATTAACGTTATATAATGTTAAGAGGTATGTTTGGAAAAAGTATGAATAGGTTACGTTTTGATAATTGTCAATGTTATAAGTTACTTATTACAGGTTTTTAAGTATGATGGTAAAACTTTGTTAATATATATATACGTTAACCACTATATTTTATTTCAGTGTACTTAAGTTTAGTAGTGTATTAGTTTGATCGTATATGGGTTTTACATTATATTTTTTCGTTTAGTTTGTAATAGAAATATGGATAGACTAGAAGTGCTCTTAGACATTAATCATTATTGGCCGAAAAAATTGCCTTTTGTTGAGGAACAAGAAAATGTTACTCGAAGCTCTGGAGGGAGAGAGAGAGAATATGTTAGCTTATATTAAATATTGAAAAGCGCAGCTTTTGTTATGTTAGCATATATTCGAGGGTTAGTATATATTTAGAACTCACTTGATGGTGCTATGTTTATCCGGAAATGATAGTCTAAAGTTGCTACGTAAATCAGCTGTTTAATGTAAAATTAACATTGATATGTTCAGAGATATGCTTGAAAAAGGGTGAATAGGTTACGTTTTGTTCATGCGTTGTGCTAGGTACTTTACTGCTGATAAGTATGGACTTTGTTAATGTTAGTTGTTTATTCTAGCGTAAGAGTGTGTTAGGTTTTGTCATTGTGCCTTATATTTCTTAATTCTGGTAATGCTATGTTAGCTGTTATTAATGCGAAAACAATGTTACGTTAGCAAATATTCGTTGTCATAAAAATATAAAGAACTTTATTTTTGTACTATTGTTATTGTTGTTGTTGGTGTGTTGTGTGTTGTTGTTGTTGTTGTTGTTGTTTGTTGTCGTTGTTGTTGTTGTTGTTGTTGTTGTTTCTCTAACGAGAATATATACCCTTTTGAACTGATATAGCGTTCGTTCGTGCGTCGTATTCTTGTTTTACTTTCTTCTGATTGGTTGAAAGGAAGAATCTCATTACTATAAGGGTTGCTTACGCATACGATTTCCTTCAGTAGGACATTTTTTCGCGGTACTGGTACGATGTCAATCTCCCCGCATCTCTACCCTTGTTGTTGATATCTTCACAAGGAGCTTCGCGTTATTCCCAGCAGTGTGTCATTTATATTTAATCGTCAAACCGAATGGAGAGCGATACATTGCTTGTATTCCTACCAAAGGGTCAAATAATAGACCTTTATTCGTTAGTTGTGCTGAGGGATTCATCAAGATTATCGACATCGCTGCTGCTCTTTGGCTAGAGGGATAGGGTATGTTTATCGACAATGAGTGTTACGACGGAGATTGAGGTAGAAATATCTATTCAGCAAGGTAGGGTGAACAGTGTGAGAGGTCATATTAGAAATAGACTCTGCGTTCTCATACCATGTGACGGTATTAAACCCTTGATGTTCGCAAACTATTGGAAAACCGCCTCGATATGTGAGACCTTCATGCGTACGTGTATAGGTTTCACAGATTGCGGAACATCTGAAATAGTTACAGCATTGCGATTAAGAATAAAAAACGATAGAGAAGAGAGAGGAGAGGATTAACATCACGTCTGAATGAGAATAGAGTTGAGACGAATAAGTGTGAAGGACGAGTGAAAATACGAGAGTGATGAGAGATGGTAGTTTATAAAGTACTTGTCACTCTCTTTATCTTTTCTCCGGCTCTCCAACATCTATACACAGATAACACTTGTTGGTATTTTATCTTCGATAAATTATTCACTACAAATACAAGTTAACAAGGATTGAGGTGCTAAGTTATTTTCATACTTAGTTCAGTTTGGTATGTAAGCAATTTCTTTTCTTTACTCTTCTTGGGTAATTGTGAGTGATATATAATGAAGTGTGTTATTGTTGTATATTTACAATAATATAATTAGTCTCTCTCGATTGAAAATTAATAAATTATTGATATGTGTGATTATTATTTATTATATTATCTATTATTATTTTTAGATAGTGTTGCTGGAATATGCTAATTTTATATTTTTTATTTTACTCTCACGCTGCTTTTAAAGGATGTGTGTGTTGTTCTCTGGTGTAGTGGATTATGTGTCCAACTTATCTAGATACAAATATAATGAATTTGCCATACAATGATCTTGAGAAGTCTCTCGTTTTCTCTCGCTTGATCAGGGATGAATTCGTAATTATCTCATATATAAAAACAAATTTTCATTTACATATACTTAAAATCTGTGGGATTAGCTTTCTCTCCTCGTTCAAATCTCGTAAGGAACTAACGTAGTTAGGTCTCTCATAGATTGGGCTCTTTTCAATTCGGAATATCTCTCTCACTACGACTAGGTGATAAGAGGTAATTAAGAGAGCTATTGCATCTATATTCTCTCTCTCTCTCCTCTCTCTCTCTCTCTGCTTTTTACTTCCCTCGATTTGTTGATTTACTCTCATGATCCTCTCATCATCGATTGTAGCATCTGGCTGTTTATTATTCGTCTGTAGTTGATTGTATGTGATTGTTAAGTCTTGTTTATATGTTTCATATAGTGTGATTAACTTACAGAAGTTATAAACTATATATACTTTTGTTTGTCATTTTACCCATATATAGGTATTTATGATGTGTATAGTGATTAAAGGTATATGTCTATAAATTTTTGCTTAAATATTACTATGTAATGTAAAATTACATTGTTAATGTTATAGACATGCTTGACAAAGTGTTGAATTAATAGTTACGTATTTTGCAATTGCTTATTAGTTAGATACTTTACTATGTCAAGTAGCGGCTACTTTGTATAATGTCATTTGTCTAGCTTATAATATTCATGTACTTTAATGAGAGATGTTAACAGATATTGAACCTGATGTTTTACATTATTTTTCTTAATATACAAGGCAGTGCTGTAGTACTGAAGTAGTATGTGTAGAGTCTATATATGATAATAGTGAAAATGAATCTTTTATATAAAATCTCTCTGTGATAGTTGCAACAAGGATTTATATTTGAGGGCTGCGAATTTGTGTGTTCTCTCATGTGTGAGGTGGGATAATATTTTTACATATCTCTTACACAAGGTTAAGTGGATTAATTTATTGTCTCCTCAACAATTGATGTAACTCTCTCTCGCAGTCTTAATGATGAAAAACCTTAATATATCTCTCTCGCTGCTGACTGGCTTATCGTTAGAAGAGGTGTCGAAGTTAAAAGAAGGGTTATCTGGCACTCTTAATTGGGATTAAAAGCATTGTTTTAGAGATAGTAAATCCCTGATGAGAAGGATTGTCAGTGCTTCTTGTATAAGGAGAGAATCAGCTATTTAGTGTGGAACAGGTTTTAGTAGGTGTTTGATATCATGTAAAAAATTAATTATCCTGCTATAAAAGTATAGTGATGACTATCATGTATTTATTAACTTTATTTTCGTTTGTTCGTGCATTCTTATTATATATATGAGTTCAAGATTATGTCGTATTTAGTAAGCATATATTTGGATTTTAAATGTTTGAATAACTAATATTTTACGATACAAACAATTTAATATTGTCTGAGCTTTGATAATAAAGAACTTTATATATATTTATGAATTATGTTAGTTTTATATACCAAAATATATTGAATAGCTGTCTTATAATTGATGTATCTCTCCTTTATCTATATAGCGCATAGTCGAGAGTGATAGTTAGATCAAGGTATTAAATCGTTCCTTGAGGGGTGTTAGTGTGCTACGTTGATATAGATCGCTGCATTTATGGTTGGTTTGATTTAGTGATTATTTATCTGCATATTTAATGTAGGTTTGGATCATATATGGTAACTGAACGTAAATTTGAAGTTATAAACATTACAGATATGAGAAAGTAGATTATATATTTCATTGATCTGGCTCATATGGAAACATCCTTACTCTAATTCCGAATATACATGCAGACACCAAAGCCATTGACTTGGTGTGCTATTATAAGTACCTCGCCATACATAATTGAAATGATTAAAAATTACATATATAATTTACTAAATATACTCAGTCACCAGACACGTAGAAGAAACACAGCACACGGATGCAGAATTCTCACACTCCGTGTGCTTGCTCTAGCTTTGCCCTCAAATCCTAACTCTTATTCCACCACTGAAGTCCTATTCTTCTTTACACCTTTCTCTCTACATCTCTATCAATACAATACTTCATAATTGCTCTCTCCTTTTAAAGAGTATTTGATATGCAACATACTGGTGAAAATGGACGAAATTAAAATTTTCTAAAAGATAAAGATTTATGTAATCAAAGTTCAAAAAGCTTATTAATAGCTCACTATAATTAAACTGCATTTCAGCTCAAATACATAGAAAATGAAAGGTATACATGAACTCAAAAAGATGTACTCAGATGAATATAATGCCTCTCTCTCAAAAAGACCACCAACATTGTTGTTATATCGACTGTTTATTTAACTCTCCAGGATGCATACTCCTCATGAGCTCCGTGAGTCGCTCCATACTCTCCGTGTTGACACGGAGCCAACTGCCGGTGTGGATATACACAACCCTCCAATACCACCATAAGTCTTTTCTTGACTAAATGAACAAACACTCCAAATTAAACTCTTTCAACTCCAGATCACCTACCGTCGTAACTGCAAGGTCTTTTACCTGTCAATTTCTGTAAATCGCTCTTGTAATTATGTTAGTGAGTTAGTCACATTACTCGTTCCACCATCCTTCTGGCGGAGTTCTCTTTGACGTTAGCAGCACTTCTGTATATATCGAGCTGACGTTGCTTATTGTAAATTTTGGTCAACATTTGTTTTTCCTTTAAAATTTAACTCTATATGTTCTAATACCTTTTTAACAAACACTAACTGTCAGTCTTTCCTTTGCCGATCAATGCAATATATATATGCTAGCCTCAAATACGTACATGGGAGTCGGAACCGCTATGTAAAGAAAAGACCAGAACGCAAACACGAAGTCGGTTTGTATCATGTAAAATAAAAAATCGAATCCTTACAGGATCGTTTTTCGTGACTCCTAGATTCGATTTCCTTTACTCGGTAATAATGATATCTTCGATATACGTTAATAATAATAATAATAACATTGGGTATATATATATGTATATATGTTGCTCAACTGCACGCGTGACGCTGCGCGCTCGACTTACTCTTCTCTCTCTCTACCGCTCGACATTCGCAACATCACTGGTTCGTAATGATTATAGTCCGTTAGCTTACTAATACTACTCAATCTTAGGGTATGGAAACCAAATAAGTGATAGGCCTATGACCCCTATAGGGTACGAAGCCATCACACCAATGTGTACTCATAAGCCCTCTTAATATATCACATCCTACAGACGTTGATAAATTACATCGGAATTACGTCTCATTACTCCCCTATATTGCTGGTAATACATGGTATGTATCGAAGGATGTAGCAGACTACATTTGATTACCTACACTCGTCTTTTTCCATTCACTACCGATCTCTTGTTAGAATTAGATCATTTGTGGCTGCCGTTTTTCCTAGACTCTCACGTAATTGTGCGCTTCTGTTCAAATTTTTTCATTTCTGTTTATATTTTTTATTTTTTTTCCCTCAGAATAAATTTCGGTTTTGAAACATCAAAGCTGATAATGATTTAAAATTAAAATCAATGTTGAAGTGTAAACACACCTTTAGTCTTCAAAATTGACTTAACTCAAAAAAACATTGTTTACTAATTATATATAAATATTATTTAATATAATCTCATAAATGTTTTATACTAAAGGTAAATAAGTATCTAACATGGTCAATACTGCCGCCTAGCCGGTTATTAGCCTAGTATCGCATTGAAGAAATAGATTAATTATTTTACGTATAATTACCGCAACTCGAGTATAAACTAGAAATCACATGTTTGAGTTGTCACGTTTAATGGAAGAGTGCGATATGGAGTTAGGGAAATTTTTTTTTATGGCTTGGTAAAGACTTGCTGCTGCTGCACATTGGCTTAACCATATAATATAGGGGATTTTTCTTAGGTAGAGGTTATGGACCCCTTTTATCTTGGACTTATTACATTCAAGACTGTACTCTATGTTATATTTTTTATATAATAAAATATGAGACCCTTAATATATTCTTAGTCGGGATAACAATGCACACGTGACCGCATACCTTTCCACACTATGTAAACAGAGTTTGGACACTAGTTTTATGACAGATACAAATATTATAAACGTGACAATTTTTTACAAATAAATAGTACGGAGACGGTGTAGTGTTTATAAGCTTATACAGTCTTGAACTATTGGAATATTGTACCATATATTGAAGTCATAATAATTTTGAGAAAATATTGGAGGGGCTTAGTTTTGAACATAACTCCCCCCCCCCCGCTCTAAGGAGATTACAATTAGCGAAATAAATTCTATGCACTTTTAGAGACGAACACAAACTTTCTCTGATGTCATATTGTTATAAAAGAATGATGTATAGTTAAAAGTTTTGAACAAGCGCGCTTTCATTGCAAGATAGCTGACTTTTGATCGTAAATCAATCAAGTAGTAACATCGTAACAAGGGTATCTCGGATCTTTTATTAAAAGAAGTTTGTGTTAGTATTAATTATAACTTCTAATATAAGTTATTAATTAACTTAATTATACTCAACTCTGAATATATAGGTGTATAGTTATGGAGAGAGCAATAATCTCTTTGCTTAAGATAAGTGTCGCTCAGAAAGATCGTTTGATACTCATAATTGGTATATCTCATATCACTATTCCCTCTTCGATATAACGTAATAGTTACCACTAGTTATAATAAGTAGTGATGATATAGTGAGTCTCCGACCCACTTAAAATCGAAAAATAAATGATGCTGTAGAACCCGTACAGTCCTAATTTTTCGAGACGAATAATTCAAGATCAAAACTCTAATTCACTTAACTTAATTTTTAGAATATTTTAGATTTGTCTCTAATACTATAATTTGACATTTCTTATTTTGTAGTGTTTTTTGATATCTTATTTGTAAGAGTCTGTAACTTAATGGTCTGTATTTATTTGACAAAAGTTCTGAAGATGAAGTACGTAGGATTCTCGTACTTTCTACATGAATCTGAAATGCATCTCAACTTGCTCACAATCACAACTTGAACAGAACCTCTTCCTTGGATCTTAATTTGACTGAATAATAAAAATTATACTATAATTAATATTTGAATAGAATGGAATTTTAATAATACTATTATAAAATAATAATAATAATATTTACTTTAATAGGTCCCTTATTTATAAAATTTACTTACACAAATACTCAGACTTAATATTAAAGATACCGATTCAATCAATAAATTAATTATTAATAAATTAATATTTAATAAGAAATAATTATACTGAATTTATAATAATAATTGTTTTTTAAATTATTTTTGTTAATTATTCAATTATTATTATTATTATTAATTTATTAATTTATTATTATTTAATATTATTAATATTTATCATTAATTTTATATTTATTTATATTATTTCTCAAAGAAATATTTTAGATCAGCTTTCTATAATTTTCTTAATCAATTAATATTCTTATATTTATGCAGAAGAAATAATTTATTAATGAGACTATTCTTAGAATAAAAAGATTAAGTTTATAAAGCTGTGATAATTTTTACATTGTGTGAGTATGATTATTATATTATATATATATAATGTATTGTTAACATAGGTATATTAATGTATGTAATGAAATATATATTATAGGTATATTGTGGTATTAGGTAATAAGATATTATGGTATTATAAATAATATTGTTCGCTAGTTACCCCTCATTACCGGTACCGTAATTTAAGCTTCCAATTTTAAACATATCAAATATTTTATTGAAAATTTTTTTAAATAGTATTTTTTTTAAAATATTTTATTGAAATTATTTTTTAAACAGGATGGTACAAGGAGGAATATAGAGCCATGAAATTCGCAATCCCACGAATTTGCAGAGAGCTTACTGACCCCTCCAGCAATTGCTTCTTCTGTTTGGTGAACCCACCCAATCGTAGAACTGGCAAAAAATGCACCTGCCATCATATATAAAGACCTTCCGCTATCCATTACCCAAGTGAATCATTCTCCTGAGCTCCATGTACCCATTCCTCCAAAGGGAAGTCAGCCCTTTTCAGAAGAAAGCAGCAAATTAGAAGACTATGAAGTCGTTGATCCTGAATATAGTGTAGCTGAGGAGAGAAACCCATATTTCATTCATCAAGAAAACATCAAACAATTGATCAGAGATCTTGGTCTCCCAAAGTCCATTGCCGAGCTTTTGACGTTGAAACTTAAGCAGTGGAATTTTTTACTTGAAAGTGTGAAAGTCGCAAGTCAGAGAAAACGTCAAAACGCTTTTTCAAATTTTTTCACCAGTCAAGATGGACTTTGATTTTGCCATAATGCGGCAGGTTTGTTTGACTTACTTGGAATTGTCTGTAAGCCATGCAAGTGGTGGCTCTTCATTGATAGGTCTCGAAGAGTCTCAAGTCTGTGCTACTTCATAACAAGAATGTGTATCCATCTTTTCCTTTCGCTCACTCGGTGAAGCTTAAAGAGGAACACAGCACCGTGAAGCTATTGATAAGTGCCTTGAAATATGAAGAAGACAATTGGGAAGTTATCGGAGATTTCAAAATGGTTCTCTTCCTGATGGGTCTCCAAGGCGACTTTACCAAGTTTCCATGTTACCTTTGTCTCTGGGATAGCATGGCATCCACAGAACACTACCAAAGACTGGATTCACCACAGCGGGCTGAGTTCAGTGTAAGAAGAAACAATGTCAAATGGGAGCCTCTGTTGGACCCCAGAAAATATTGTTTCCTCCACTCACATAAAATTAGGCCTCATGAAACAGTTTGTCACAGCTCTAAATAAGGTCTTCAGCCATCATCTACTTGCAAAGCTTCTTCTCTAAGCTGTCTGAGGCAAAGACAAAGCCGATGTCTTTGTCGGACCACAAATAAAAAAAATCGTAGAATGCAAAGAATTCCCGAAGAAGCTGACTAGGACTTAAAAAGCAGCTTGGAAAAGATTTGTTGCAGTGGTTCGAGGCTTTAGGAATCCCTAGATCGAAAACTATGAGGAGCTTGTTGAGATCTTGATCAGGAACTACGGCAAAATGGGCTTCAGGATGTCCCTCAAAGTTCATATCATTGATGTTCATCTTGCTAAATTTAAGGAGAACATGGGGACGTACTCAGAGGAACATGCGAGCGATTTCACAGGATATTCTGGAATTTAAACGCCGCCTGGGATCATATAACGAAGAAAGCATAATTGGAGACTATAATTGAGGGGTTAATCCGTGAAATCAACTTATGGTATAAGCGTAATCCAGAAAAACTTCACCTCTATGTTTGCACAGAGGTTCTGTATAAACTAAGAATAAATAAATGCTTCTTTTTAGTTATATGTCTTTTTTTTTACTTTGTGTAACCGAGAATGATTCTATTCACCAATTTTTGATATCGGAATTGGTAAATTTGTGAAATATCATTATCCTGGTAACAAAATCAAGTTTGGAGAAAATAGCTATTTTTCATTTTTTCTAGGTATGAGAAAATAGGAAATTACAGTTGTTGCCCAAAGACAAAAAATGTGTTACATAGTGTTACCATTTAAAATATTTGTTCTGAGAAGCTACAGCGACATAAAATGTTTTTAATTATTTTATGTAATGTTCATACCAAAAAAAGCACCTTTTCACGCTAAGTTTATGCAAAACGTGTTCAAATGTGACTTTAATCGCTTAATCAATAGATCACAGATGACAGGAAAGGGGTGGATGTATGGTTAATTAGAGTTTGATCTATTGATTCATTGATTAATTGATATTTTTAATAAAAAAAAGCCTAAAAATTTAGTAAAAACATAAAATGTTTTTAATAATTTTATGTAACATTCATACAAAAAAAATATATTTTCACGTTTTTATACAAAATTTGTTCAAATATGACTTTAATTGACTAATCAACCTTTGT
>JABUQX010038568.1:82500-97500 GCA_015478945.1 Trachelipus rathkii
GTTCCACACTTACACATAAAGCAACTAACACGGTATGCAAAAACGTAACCTAATCTTTACTTTTCAAGCATAACTCTAACAAGTTAACGTTAATCTTACACTAAAACTAGTAACATTTACAAAAATTTATCACAACATTGACTAATTATCATACAGACCAGCGAAAGTATGCTTACGTAATAAAGTTTTCACATTTAATAAAGCTAACATAGCAATCAACTAACTAAGAAAATAATGCCCAAAAACAAACATAACACATCTTAAGCGTGAATAAGCAGTCAACATTAAACAAAGTTCCACACTTAACACCTATAAAGCAACTAACATGGTATGCAAAACGTAACTTAATCTTACTTTTTCAAGCATAACTCTAACATATTAACGTTAATTCTTACACTAACACAGTAACATTAAAATAAAATTTCTCACAACATTGTATTATCATACTGAGCAGCGAAAGTATGCTAACGCAATAAAGTTTTTTTCACATAATTAAAGCTAACATAGCATCAACTGAACTAAGAAAATAAGCCCAAAGACAAACATAACAAATCTTAAGCAGGAATAAGCATCAACATACAAAGTCCACACTTAACACTAGTAAAGCAGCAAACATGGTATGAAAACGTAACCTAATCTTACTTTCAAGCATAACTCAACATATTAACCATTAATCTTACACTTAACACAGCTAACATTTAGCAAAAATTTATCACAACATTGGTTAATTTATCATACTGATATGGAAAGTATGCTACAAATAAAGTTTCCACATTAATAAAGCTAACATAGCATTCAACTGAACTAAGAAAATAATGCCCAAAGACAAACATAACCCATCTTAAGCAGGAATAAGCAGGTCAACAATTACAAAGTTTCCCCACTTAACACAGTAAAGCAACTAACATGGTACGCAAAACGTACCTAATCTTACTTTTTCAAGCATAACTCTACATATTAACGTTTAATCTTACACTAACACCAGTAACATTTAACTAAAATTTTCTCACAACATTGGCTTTAATTATCATACAGAGCAGCGAAAGGATGCTCTAACGTAACAAAGTTTCACATTAATAAATACTCAACCATAGCATCAACTGAACTTAAGAATTTAATCCGTACAAAGGCAAACCAGACCACAATTTAGGCAAGAATAAAACTGCAACTTTACAAAGATCCATACTTGAACACCTGCTAAAGTAACAACATAGCATGCAAATAACGTAACCTGATCTTACTTATCAACCATATCCTCCAAACATAAAGATGTTATTTTAAAACACAACATGGTAATATTTAACTAAAATTTACACAAACAATGTTTAATTATCATACTGATCAACAAATATACTCTAACATAATAGTTTCCCCATCAATAAAACTGTATCATAACCATACCTAACAATCATAATACCTAATGAGTAAAGACGAATTAAGTAAAGTTTTTAGGCTTATCCCTTTTTAGACTCCGTCCCCCTTTCAGAAAATACCAACTCTAAACATGAAAAAAGGATTTATGCTTTAACCATTTCATAAGTGATGCAAATAACTTATTATATTTGACAAACCTCTGCAGGAATGACAAGCAATGTGGCAGTCGCCATTTGGTTTTACGATTTAAATAAAATATTTATAAGGACTTAGACTATGATAGGATTACGTATGAGGGTTTGAATTAATTTCCTTTGGCGATGAGCATCACCTAATGGAAATACATATGTAAAGCGTCCTTGTAAGAGGACATTCGTGGAGCAGAATGAGGAGATCATCATACCAACACAGCGAAAAATGTCATTACTGGCGAAATTCGGATGTATTTAAACAGCTCTAAAAGGTAACGAGATTCTTTCTTTTAACATCAGAAGAAGTAAACAAGAATACAATTGCCCGAACGAACCATATCAGTTTCAAAAGGGTATATAATCTCGTTCGACAACAACAACAACAACAACAACAACAACCAACAACAACAACAACACACAACAACAATAACATAGTACCAAAATAAGTTCTTTAATACTAAACCAAGAATATATGCTAAACGTAACATTGTTCACATTAATATGCTAACATAGCATTACCAAAGCTAAGAAAATAATGTACAACGACGAATCTAACCAACTTAAGCACGAATAAACGGTAACATTAACAAAGTTCACACTTAAACACTAAAAGTAACTGACATTTGCATACAAAACGTAAGCCTTTTATTCATACTTTTATCCAAACATATCTCACATAATTAACGTTCACTTTATACGATACACAGTATATTGAGCCAAAGATTTATCATTACACCCTGTTATATATTTAATCATACAGAGCAGTGAAAAGTATGCTAACGTAACAAAAGTTCCACATTAGACTTCAAAGCTAACATAACAAGACCTGAACTAAGAATATATGCTACAATGACGAAACCCCAACACACCATTACGCACGAATAAACAACTAATCATAAAAAACTTTCGCACTTACAAACCGCATAAAAGTACATTTAACACTTTCGTATACACAAAAACGTAACCTATTCCACTTTTTACAAGGCAATAATCTCTCTGACATTATCAAATGTTAATTGATGTGACATGTAAACATTCGTAATATTTAACAAAAATTTAAGCAAAAACCTGGCTAATCCTCATACTGACAAAGAATATAATGGTAACGTACAAAAGTTTTACATCAACTTCGTAACATTTAACAAAAAATCATCATAACTTTATCCTAACTATCATAATCCCCAGCGAATAATCGCAAACATAAACAAAGTTTTAACCAAACATAATACTATGAAAAATAACAAAATTATATGCCTAACATACATGAAAAGAAATATAAGTTCCTTGAGTAAAAAAATATCACAGTAAAACGTAATAATTACTGATTTAAAGCAGTAAATCAGTAAAATTCAGTTAAATCAAACCACCCATCCGGCGTCCCCTACCCGTCCCACCCGCTGTGATCTATTGAGCTATTGATTCAAGTCATATTTCATGTATCATTTGGACAAACATAACATAAAATATATGTTCTTATATACCTTAGACTACGAATGGTATTATATGGTGCTTTAGATCCACAAAAGTTTTAGCATCGAATAAAGGCAACAGAATCATCGGCGCACCTATTCGCAAATAATAAATTGTCACTAAATGCAAACCCTACATACCTCCGCCTCATCGAATATATCTGCATAACACCTTGAATAGAGTCTCCCTACTGATCAGGTAAAACTAGCTAAACAGCAATCATACATTATAATATCATCGATAGTGTTTCTCCACTTTTCGTAGACAATGATTCACGCACGCAGGTAAAGCGCGTTACTTATCTAATATCAAATTTCCTTATACGCAAGTGACCAACTATCAAAGACCTGCGCAGCGAATAATTAGACGTGAGTGATATGGATTACTATGTTCATGCCAATGTGTGTTTACTCGTTTTGAGTATACCTCAATTTGACCTGTGTGAATATAAGACTGCTCACTCTACAAAGTCTTTGTCGCGTGCAATCCTTTAACTTATTATTTCAACAAAAACTTAACCTAGGTTCACGTTGCTAACACATCATCTCATCATCATCTAACACAGTAATATCTTACAAAAAGCTCAGTGCATTTCTCTAACAAAAATCAGTGTGTGAGTTTCACTTTAGTCATAGTAATATTATACTATTTAGTAATACGTCATCCTAACTTACGAAGAGTAAAACAGTTTTCATTAACTGTATATCTAAAAGCACAGCACCATTCTTCCGAGAGAAACCCAGGGAAGAATGGGTCGCGATAGAAAGGGTGTGAATCTGTGAGGGATCACGCCGCAAGAGCGCTCTCACGGAGTGGGCTCTTACCCCCTCCGAAGAGGGGTAGTAAGTGTCATCGAGCGCATTGTGGCTGAGGCCCAAGCGCCGCTTAACGACCCTTCGGGTTGATTCCCCCCTCGCAGTATCCACCCTTTCAATGCGGCGCTCCCCCTGGTTTTCTCTTCGGGAAGGCTAATGTGTTGCTTTAGATACTCTTGTTAATGAAAACTGTTTTATGTCGTAAGATTAGGTATATAGTAGCTTTACAATAAATTACATACTGAACAATGTGAAAGATTACATGATTTGTTAGAGAAATGATGAGTTTTTGTAAGATATTACTGTTGTTAACTGTACTATGATTGTGTTATGAAACGATAGATATCTAGCGTTAAGTTTATTGTTGTAATTGTTAGGATTGCTCACCTCTAGACTTTTGCTAATGTCTACGTTGATCACAGGTCAATAGAGTGTTTATTCAAAAAACGAAAGTGACAGTCTTTGCGATGATAGATAGGTATCAATTCATAGGTTTTCCAATTATGGTTCTTATAGATTGGGTACACTTTTGTTGAAGGGAATTTGTAGATAATACTGCTATTAGCACTGTGCTGCTAATAATGCTCGAAATGTGAGAACATATCGAGTATTGTTATATATCTGTTAGCTTTAGCTACTTTAGCTTGATCAGTAGGGAATTTTCAGGATGTTAGCTGATATGTTAACATACTCTAGGTATGTTAGGTTTGCATTTGTACATTAAATTCTTTCCTAGTTGCGGTTATGATTTGTTAGCTTATTGATGCTAAAACTTTGCTGATTAAGCATATATTCGTAGGTTAGTATTTAAAGAACATATTTATTAATGTTATGTTTGTGCTCCAAATGTACGAATGAAATATGACTTGGAAATCAATGAGCTCAATAAGAATACTACAAGTCTGGGAAACGTCCGTTGTAGGGGCTGGATGGGTGTTTGATTACTGATTTTACTGATTTTACTGCCTTTAAACCTCACAGTAAGAGTGTATTACGTTTTACTGTGATATTTTACTCAAGGAACTTATTTTTTTTTATGCTATGTTAGGATAAAATTTTGTTATTTTGTTATGTTGGTTAAAAATTTGTTATGTTTGCGATTATTCGCTGGGATTATGTTCAACTATTTAAGTTCTCTAGACGAGGTGTATGATGAATGTTTTTTTGTTTAAATGTACGGAAGTTGATGTATAAACAATATTGTCGTTATAGTACAGCATGTGAAATTCTTTGTCAGTATGTGATTAGCCAGGTTTATGCTAAACTTTCGTTAAATATTTACGTAGTTGATGTGATACTCACATGATTTGTCAGAGATAATGTGTTTATGAAAAGTGCTGAGAAAGTAGGTTAACGTTTTTGACGAAGTTTATAGTACTTTTAGCGGGATTGTGTACGTCGTGCTCCCTCTGCATCTCTCGTTAACGTTATGATGGTATATGTGTCAATGCGAGAATTATACGTATTGTTTGTTGGGTTGTCATTGATACATCTTATATTCTTATTTCAGGTTTATGTTATGTTAGCTTTGATTAAGTAAGTAAGCGTGAAACTTTGTTACGTTTAAAAACGTGTCATACTTTAACTGGCTTGTATTGATAATTAAACAGGTTTCATGAGATTATAAATTCCTTGCCTTCCACATATATACTGTTTATATGTTAAAGGATATATCTTTAGTGTAATATTATGTGTGAGATATGTGTTTAGAGTTATTTGTATGAAATAGGCTAACGTTTTGTATGCAATTGTCTCTCAGTTAACTTTACATGTTAAAGTGTTAAAGGAACACTCTCTCTCGCTTTATAATGTACACTCACTTTATTCGTGTTAAGTTGTTTACTGCATTGGATACGGTTGTACATTATTTCTTAGCTCAGGTTAATGCTATTTAGCATTATTTATGTGAAAACAATGTTACGTTAGCATATATTCATTGGTTAGTATCCAAAGAACTGATCTTTGTACTATGTTATTGTGTTGTTGTTGTTGTTGTGTATTGTTGTTTGTGTTGTTGTTGTTGTTGTTTGTTGTAATGTCGTAACGAGAATTATATACCCCTATTTGAACTGATATGGTTCGTTCGTGCTTCGTATCTTGTTTACTTTCTTCTGATTGGTTAAAAGAAAGAATCTCGCTTACCTTTTAGAGCTGGTGTCAGATAATCGCATTAGTACCGAAAGTATATCTTCTTTGCCTCTAGTATATATAAGGCAATTTTTCGCATAGGATGGTTCGATTATGATGACTCTCATTCTGTCCACGGATGTCCTCTTGAACTCAATGACAACATGTTTTACATTCAGCTACTTTACCATTCACTGTGAGTGATCATGCGTGCCAAAAAGATCCGAAAAAATATAAGAGTTCCAATCCACTCTAATAGGGTGTTATCTCCCTAGTCTACATAGAGTCTACTCTGCGGATATAAGTGATTTATATTTAATCGAAGTACAACAAAAGTAGGTGACCTAGCCACTTATTGCTTGTTAACTGTTTCTTCTGACAGAGGTCATACACATCATAATTAAGAGTTATTAGCGAGTGCACTTTATGCAAATGCGTTTAAAGATTAAAATCCTTTTTCATTGTTTTCAGAGTGAATATTTTCTGAAAGGTGCACGGAGTCTAAAGAAGAGATAAGCCTAAAAAATCTTTACTTTATTCGTCTTTACTCCGTTAGGTATATATGATGGCTAAGAACAATAGGTAGGTTATGAACAGTTATTCGTGATGAGACCGCGACTAACTATTTGCAGAATGTTCAAAAGAGTATCGGTTTGTTGAGAGAAGTCAGTTTTACTCTTTTTTCCCTCACTATAAGATGAGAGTAACGAGTAGTGTTTGTGATAAATTTTAGTTAAATAAATATTAAAGCCAAATAGTTGTTGTAAGGAGACCAAATTAAACTATGTGCGTTTTTTTAGATTTGTCTGAGTCATATAGCTTGATAGAAAGTAAGAATAGGTACGTAATTTGCATTGCTAGTTGTTAAATTAGCGATTTATACGAGAATGAATTATTTATGGATCTTTATGATTAAGGAGTATAGACAGTAATTTAATTTCGTTGTTTTTAAGATGTGACTGGTTTGCATTAGTTATTTACATAAATTCTGTAGTTCAGTTGATGCTATGTTAGCTTTATTTAATGTGAATAGAGAACGTTTGTTTTATAGTAGACAATACTTTCGCTGACTGTGCATGTATGATAAGTTAAACCAACTGTTGTGATAAATTTTGTAGTTAAATTGTTAGGGTAAGATTATACGTTAATAATGTTCTCGAGTTATTGCTGAAAAAGTAAGATATATGAGCGTTAGTTTGCGTTACCATGTTACTCTGAGCTTCTACTCGATGGTGTTAAGTGGCGGTTGTCCCCATTATTAACGTTTGTTAGAAGTGTTAGAGGACACCTGCTTTATCCTGCTTCAAGATCGTTTATGTTTGTCTGTTGGGCATTATTTTTCTTAGTTCAGTTATAGCTATATTATAGCTTTTTACTTATATTCGATAGTGGCATAACGTTTCTATCTTATGTTAGCATACTTTTCGCTGGTCTGTTATGATTAATTTAAATCCAAATGTGTGATAAATTTATGACATATAATGTTCACATAGTGTTAGATGTGTAATTATTTGTTAATATGTTAGAGTTATGCTTGAAAAAGTAAGATTAGGTTACGTTTTGCGTACCATGTTTGCTGCTTTACTGTGTTAAGTGTGGAACTTTGTTAATGTTGACTGCTTAATATCCTGTCCTATATTGAGTGTTAATAGTTTGTCTCTTCTGTCTCAGGGCATTATTTTTCTTAAACTATTCAGTTGATGCGTGGATTAGATAGATATGACGTGAAAACTTTTGTTACGTTAGCATACTTCGCTGCTCTGTATGATAATAACTAACCAATGTTGTGAGAAATTTAGTTAAATGTTACTGTGTTTGTTAGTGTGAGATTAACGTTAATAGTTAGAGAGTATATATCATATAAAAACTCTTAAGATTAGGGTTACGTTTTAGATTAATACGTACCTTGTTTGCTGCTTTTATAGTGTTAAGTGTGGAACTTTGAGTGATGTATAATGTTGACTGCTTTCAATTTCCCTTTCTCTGCCTTAAGATGCTGTTATGTTGTCCTCCGTTGGCATTATTTCTTAGATTCAGTATGATGCTATGTTAGCTTTATTAATGTGAAAAACTTTATTACGTAAGCATACTGTTCGCTGTCTCCTGGAAATAATAGATATTAACCGTATAATTGAAGTTGTAATAAATTTTTGTTAAATGTTACTGTGTTATGTTGTAAGATTACCACGCTATAATAATGAGTTTAGAAGTTAATGCGTTAAAAAGTAAGATTAGGTTACGTTTTGCATACCGTGTTAGTGTTCTTTTTTTACTAGGTGTCTATAATACTGTTGAACTCTTTGTTAATGTTAACAGTTTATTCCTGCTTAAGATGTGTTATGTTTGTCTTTGTCTTTGTGCATTATTTTTTTAGATTGATCTTATGTTAAGCTTTATTTAATGTGAAAACTTTGTTACTCGTTGTACATATTATTATGGATCTTTGTATAACAGAACGTGGTAATATATATATGATAAGTGTGTTTATCCAGAGAATTAATCGATATATTATTATGTTTAAAGTTACTCTCAACTCCAATAGATCAATAGATCAATTAGCACCCAATAGCGAGTATCGCGCTGAGGAAGGTGCGTTATGGGGATGGTGGTTGGAATTGAGTGTTTGATTTAGTGATTTACTGCTTTAGGGTATGCAAAACCTGAAAATTTTAGTAAAAATTTGACCTAATCAATAGATCAATAAGATCACGGATGGATAGGAGGGTAGGTTGGTTGGGTAGTTTGATTTAAGGATTTACTGCTTTAGGGTATGTAAAAACATGAAAATTATGAGCAAATAACTTAAAGTAAATTTGTATTATTTTTTTTTTGTGTACCAATTAAACATTGGTAATGATGATTCATGACCCAATTCCTTCTTTGTTGATAGCTCGATCTTTGTCATGATATTCACAGAAAGACATTGCTTAAAATTAGTTATTATTTATTTATTGTGTGTGAGTTATTTTTATATCTTAATGGTCTATAAACCCTAATTTCGTATTCAACAGGATCGAATACATATATAAAGACACCAATTATTGTTGTTATACGAATTTTATTAACTCGGCAACCCGCAGTGGCTCCAGCACCGGTGCCGGAGCAACTCCTCAGATTCCAATATTATTTCAAGCTTTCTAGAAATTCAACTCTGAATCTTGCTCACCAATTTCAGCTTTTCTACGTCGATATTTAAGGTTTAATGGGGGTGCGGTCCCCCTTCGGGGGGACCTATGCGTAACTTTGTATACACTGAGGTTACCTCCCCATCTAATATTCCGCCAAAGTTTAAGCAGATTCGACAATTGCGCGGTCTGCGCTCGGCCCATACGTCCTGTCAAAACCGGACGGAAGTCAGCCGCCGCGGCCATCGGTTCGTCAAACGTCGGAAGTGCAGTAAAAAATCGAACATTGCAGATCGTTCTACGACCCTGAGCGGACGAAGAATCCGCATGTTCGGGAAATCAAATCTTCGCCGGTAATAATAATCATATACTCATTGGGTGTATGGTGCACGCACGCAGATGCTAAGTCTCAGCGCGCCGCTCGCTCTCTCTCTCTCACGCATCGAACACCTGGAATCGATGATTAGGCCGTGTAGCCTAAACTCGATTCTCGGGTTTGGGAAAGCCACAAAGGGTATAAAACGCCCGAAGATATTGCGTAGCGGCTGACGGCTCTCGAGGGGCTGTGACCCCCCCTTAGGGTACTCATTGCGTACTACGAAAAATCGCAGTGTGATCAGTATTATCACATATTTATACAATTATATTCCAGATTTGATAAGCAAATATCTCTATACTTTATACGAAAAGTATGTGGGCATCGCGCAAGGTTGGGTTATGCAATTACTACTATATAATATATATTATATAATAGTATATTATTATTGTATATATATATTTTCATATATATATATATACTCTACTATATATATAATTATATATATTTAAGACATATTTCATATCTCAATAGTGATAATCATGAATATTATACTCACCTTACTATATTTATCGATATTAATATTATATATATATATATTTGTGTGTGGTTGGTGTGTGTGTTGGGTGTCGCTGTGTGTGTGCAATTTGTCTGAGAGGTGTGTGTGTTAAGCAGCTTCACCGGAGTCTAGTGAAATTCTTGTGTGGTGTGTGTCAATCAAGTATCGAGTGTGTGTGTGCTGTGTGTGTGTGTGTGCTGATGTGTGGTGTGTCGGTGTAAGTGCATGTGTGCTCTATGTGCCTTCAAAATGCTGGTGTGCCCTCTATCCGAAATTAAATACTAGAGGAATGTGTGTATGATGTGTGCTGTGCTGTGTGTGTGTGTGTGTGTGTGTGTGTGATAACAGAAGTTCCTCCATATTAAATGAAACAAGGAATTCCCCTCTGCAGAATGATATGAATACTTTAAGAAAATATTCACGAATAACTGATAAAGAGATAAGTCATCTTCCTAAACGCTGCTTAAATGTTACCTTTTTATCGTCAGAAATAACTAACGAAGAGTTTGGTTGGGCGTGTCGAAAAATGTGTTTGCGAGTCAGAGTCCGACTAACGAGTCCCGACTCATGCCAAACCCGACGTCCCCCACCCGACTCTCACCACCCTCTAATTGATTTCTCAGATAATGTGTTCTTTATCAACAGCAGTGATAAGTGTTATTTGTTTTTAAGTTTAATTTTTCGTAGTTACGCTCATTATTATTATTATTATTATTATTATTATTATTATTATTATTATTATTATTATTATTATTATTATTATTATTATTATTATTATTATTATTATTATTATTATTGATGATTATATATATATATATTAATTATATATTATATATTTTATATAATTATATATATATATATATATAATATATATATATATTATATATATTATATATATATATATATATTATAATATTATATATATATATAGAGTATAATTGTATATATATATTATATATAATATATAAACATAGAAACATACTACATCAATTGTTTACTTAGACATTTTACAATTCTTTACGAGTTTAGTGTGATTCTTTAAGGCTATATGTAAACTATTTATATGTTTGAAAATTCTTTATATATTTAATTAATTAAGTAATGTTATAAATCTAATCTTTGTCAACTGTTTTAATATTAATAAAATATTTAAACTTTAAAATAAAGTTTCAATTATAAATATTGGTATAAAGTATACTAGATATATTATATGTATATATATAATTATATTATACATATATTGATTCCCACGGTGGCTCGTTAACCTGCGCTTGCAAGTTGATCTAAGATAATGTGTTCTTTATCAACTGCAGTGATAAAGTGTTATTTGTTTTTAAATTAATCTCTTAATTTGCGCTCATTTATTATTATTATTATTATTTATTATTGATTATTAATTATGTATTATTATTATTATTATTATTATTATTATTATTGATTATTAATTATTAGATTAATTGATATTAATTATTATGTATTATGATGAATATTTATTAATAGTATATATATATATATATATATAATTAGATATATAATTATAGTTTTGGTTATACTCACTATTATATATATATATATATATTATATATATATATATAGTATATATGTCGAACATTATTTTATGTACTTATATATATATTATATATATTGCTTTCAAATACGTTATATTAAAGTATACCAATCACGAGCTGGCCTTGACCTGGTTGCAAGTTTGTGCAACCACCACTATATACAAAGCTAGTGTACAACTTTATTTAAATTATTTTTTATTCCTTAATTTTTTTTAATAGGATCAAATACTTAATAAATTAAATTGCATCTTATTATAATAACAATCCAATGTTGCGCAATTTATGTAAAAAAAATAAAAGAAAATAAAAAAAATAAAAAAATAAAAAAAAACCATCATGCAATTTTGTTTAGTTATTTAAAGAGTTTGCAAAAATATTGCAACACATGACTAATGTATTACGCACGAGAGGAGTGTGTATGCACAAATCGAGCGCGAGCGCTTTTATACCTGCGATTTTGCTTCCAAACAAAAGTCAAACATTATATTTCTTTGTTGCGTACGAAACATTTTGAAAGAAGTTTTGTACTTTTTTTTATTTTCGTTCTATTTTTATAAATTATAATTCAGTTTGTGACTGAAATGAAAAATGATAACGTTAATTATCTGTGACGTCTTAATTAATTTTAATATTGTAGTTCAATAAATTATTGTTTGTAAAATTTGAACAGTCCTTAAAAATAAGATTATTTAAAATTTTTTAATGTGAGTCTTTAGTTTGAAACTTTAATTATATCGATTTTATTTTTTATTTTTTGTTGAAAATATAGGGGTATGCTTTGAATTTAATTTGAAACAAAAGTTGAATTTTCGTTTATATATATATATATATATATATATATATATATAGTATATAAATATATATATAATATATATAGTTAGTAGTATTATATATATATATATATAGTATATATTATATATTATATTATATATATGTATACTATATATATATATTATATGATATATTATATATATATATAAGATCTTTTATGTTGGCACTGTGACTGTTGACAGGAGCCAACCAAAATTCTGATGTCAAACGATACCATGTTACCGGCCAGAAATTACCTGTCTTGATAAGTGCAGAGTGGCCTTAACCCAGGATGAGACATCTGCAACTGAAAATGTTTTGAAGATATATGTTCGAATGACAAGGTTTTGGCAAAAATGATCGTGGAAAAGCTGATGAAGTTGAAGGTTCACACCATACCTGAAAAGATTTTCTTCTGTAGGTATCGAGGAGAATATGAATGAAGATGCTGACCTGAAAAGTGTAGGTAAGTATTCTTCATCCGTTGATTTGAAGACGGTAATTCGAAGGCATCTTCGGTACCGAGATATCCGGGGTAAGATAGGTCATTGAAGAAACATATTCTGTTAAGACAAAAAGATGACGTTGCTGCCGATCAGTGCACAAGATTATACATTCCTTCCTTCTAGCAATTTCTTCTAACATATGCTTGAAATGAAGGACAGAATAGTAGGCTGCTAGAAGCTCACAGGTCGAAAGCTGAGTATTTTCGCTGGCTGTTTTAACATTTTGCGCATATATATATGGACCTTGTCGGCCTTTGGGTCAACATTTTTTTTCCTATTAAATAAAGATGAATTTAGTTATCAATTTACTTTTTGTTTTCTAAAAAAAAAAACTTATCTTTGTGTTCAGCCGAGAAGAAGCATAAAATAAAAAATTTAGGACGTTCTACTTCAGCCTTAAGCATAAAGCAAATTATTAAAAGTTAGAACAGACAATTCAAATGTATTTTAAATTTATTTATTTATGATAAACATAAATGAAGTTGTGATTGTGAGGAAAGAAATTCTTTGCATTGTTTTCCATGTTTTTTGTTTGGTGGAGAAGATACACGGACCAAAACCGGTGTAAGAAATATAAATCATCTGGCGTCTAAGGCAAAATTTCATGAAAACACGAGAGTACACATGAAAATTGCTTATTAAGTCCTTTCATTGTCCGGAAAATTAACATTTCTAAACAGCTTATCGACAAGCGAGTACCAGATAATCAATATTAAGGATATATAGAATGTAAGAACAATAGGTATAACCTTAAAAATTGTATCGTAAACATGCATAAAATTTATGTGGGAGCATTTGATTTAGCATTGAGAGGCATTAACTAAAAACGCATTGAGAGAGCATAACGAAACTGAATCCTCAACTATTCCAAGTGTCTTCAGAGAGCTAGTGAACTTCAGTGCAGAACTAGATAATTCAGTAAGAGTACATCTAGAGAAGGCCACTGTTTTCAAGGGATCTTCGAAAACAATACAGAATGAGCTTCTACAAATTATGCTTGAAATATGTCACTAGGAGATAGTATGTCACTAGGAGTAATGTTTCCAACATAAACGAAATGGTTGTCATCTTTAGATACATTGTTAAAGGAGAACCAACAGAAAGATTCATTGCACCAGAAAAGCATGACGATGAAACACTTACTACTTATCTTTTAAAAGAGATCGAAAGGTTGGGTGCAGATGATCGCAAGAATAAATTAATATCACAAACTTATGATGGTGCTAATGTTATGAGAAGCTCGTCTGGTGGGGTTCAGGCAAAGTTGAGACAAATGTATCTGGAAGCTGGTAATATTCATTGTCATGCTTATCAGCTTAATTTAATGATGCTAAATGCTACATCATTTAACAGAAATGTCCGCATCTTTTTTTCTAATCTTCAAGCAATATGTACATTCTCTTCCACTAGCACAAAGAGAACAACAGTGTTGGATCAAGTAGTGAATAGACGACTACTTCACTCAATTCCCACCAGATGGAACTTTCATTCAAGATCACTAAATACAGTTTTTGAAAATAAAGAAGAAATAAAAGAATGCTTAAAAGTTATATTAAATGGAGACGAATTTCAAGATGTAAATACAATTTCCCTTACATCTGGACATGTCAAGGTTCTCGACAGCAATAAACTTAAATTTTGACTGTCGATTTTTCATAGAATCATGCCTAGGGTAGACATTCTTTATGGTCAACTTCAAAATAGGAACATTGACCCCAGCAGTATTAAGATCTGCATTGATACTTTTGAGAGGAAAGCTCTTTCCATAAGAGAAAATTTTAAGTTTCAAGAGAACACTCACAATGTAACAAAGCGGATAGAAAATGGCATTTCCGATTTAAGTAGAGAGCCAAAAGAAATATGTGATACAAGTCAGATGAAAGACATTTAAATTTACAGGTCATCTGATTGATGCTACATTATTTCAGCCTCAAAGGTTTGCCTATTATAATTCCAACATTCCTGCCCAAAACTTGATGTACCCCCTCCCAGCCACCGTGACAAAAAAAAACTACAAACGGAACTTTCTTTAATTTACAGCACTGAAGAATTTCGTTCAATGTCCGGAGCTGTGGCTTTCCTTGATTTCATAAGTGAAAACAAATTGGAAGACATTCAGTAAATGTGTAAAAATATTAA
>JABUQX010038568.1:107500-115249 GCA_015478945.1 Trachelipus rathkii
TTTATTTTGATGATTTATTATGTTTATTATTATTTATTGATTACATTAAATTTTTCTTCTTATAATTGGATTAACATATAAAATGTTTATTAAAATTATCTAAAAACGATTTGTAAGAATCATGAGTGAGAGAGACGCGAGAGAGAGAGCGAGAGAGAGTGAGAGGGAGAGATGTGAAGAGAGAGAGAGAGAGAGAGAGAGAGACCAGGAGGGGGACAGGACGGACAGGATAGACAGGCAGGGTCAGTAGGAGAGATTTTAGGAGAGAGAGAGAGCTGAGGAGAGAGAATTGAGGAGAGAGAGAGAGAGAGAGGGCGAGGAATGAGAGAGAGAGGAGAGAGAGGAGAGAGAGAGGAGAGAGAAAAGGAAGGATAGAAGAGAGAGATACGAGATGCGAGGCGAGAGGGAGGCGACGCACGATATGAGGAAGAGGAGAGAAGAGAGAACGAGGAGGAGAAGAGAGAGACGAATTAAACGCATGAAAGAATGTACAGAGACAGACAGACAGATAGAGCGAGAGAGAGAGAAGGAGAGTTTGACAGAGAGAGACGAGAGAGAAGGAAGAACTGTGAGAAGAGAGGTAGAGAGAGAGAGAGAGAGAGCGCACGAGAGAGAGAGATGAGAGAAGCAAGTAGGAGACGTGATGGAGTAGGGCGGTCTGTACCTCCGACAGGAGAGACATGAGAGGAAGCGGAGAACAGACAGACAACTTAGACAGGCAGTCAGCAGGAGAGAGTTAGAGAGAGAGAAGAGAGGAGAGAGAGGGAGAGGAGAGGAGAGAGAGATGAGAGAGGAGAGAGAGAGACGAGAGAGAAGGAAGAAAACAGACAGACATAGATAGACAGACAGACAGACGGAGAGAAGCCGAAAAGGAAGCAGCAGAGAGAGAGAGAGAGAGAGAGAGAGAGAGAGAGAGAGAGAGGAGAGAGAGAAGAGAGAGAGAGAGAGAGAGAGAGAGACAGAGACAGAGAACAGACAGATAGACAGGCGGAAGTCAGAGGAGGAGAGTTTAGAGAGGAGAGAAGAGAGAGAGAGAGTTGAGGAGAGGAGAGAGAGAGAGAGAGAGAGAGAGAGAGAGTGAGAGCATAAATATATTGGAAATAAATTTCAATATCGCATAATAATTAATTCTTCTTTGTACAATAAAAGAGGCTTGAATAAGTGTCTACCATCCTTTTTAACAAAAATAGATGTTCAGCTTTTATCATTGAGGAACGTGATTCTTCTTACTTCGTGTTTAAAATAATACTTTATCATTTAGTTAAAGCTTAATTAATCACTTTTATTTTTTCCAGACTGGTTGTTTTTTTTTAGATCTTTTGGGTTGAACACATTTTTAAAAACTTACCCTAATAATAATTATATGAACTGATTTCAAATTTGTAAATAATTAAAAATAAAAATTAATAATAATAATATTAAGAAGTGATTCTTTCTTTCTACAAAATGGAAAAATTACAAATTTATAATATAATATAATGAATATATATATATAGTTAAGTATATATAATATATTATACTATATATAGTATCTATATATATTGTTTATTATATATTTTTTTGATTTTTTTCTATTTGACATTGTGTTGACATTATTTGCATAGTATTTCTATATTTTAATTTTCAAAAATTTCTTTACTAATTTTATTTTTAACGAAATACTATATAAAATCTATTTAAATGATATATATTCATATATTATATAAATTACTATATAAATTTTTTATTATATTTCATATTTTATTTGAGTATATATATTTATTATTTATTTTTTTATATTTTTTTTATATTATTATTATTATTATATTTATTATATATATTTTATATATATTATTTCATCTGAAATATTTACTTATAAATAGGTATTATATTTAAAATATATGTATATATATTTTATGTATTATTTTATTAGGCTATTAATAACCACTTGACGGCTTCATATATATACATTATTATATATATTATGATATATTATAATCAATTTATAATATAATATTATTGTATTATTGGTGACTTTCAATAGCTTGATAGAATCATTTAATTGATTTATAGCATATAGTAGTATACTTATATATATATACATTACATTTATATCATACATAAATCAACCTTTATACTCTAAGGAATCTCACCGCAATTAGAATTTAGATTTTCCGCAAATATCCTGAAAAGGGAAAATTACTACATTACAACACTGTTTGTGTTGTCGTTTGAGCTACGACCATTAATATCTAGTATTGAATGTAAAAATGATTGAAGTTTCATTTCATACACAATTGTTAATAAGATTATGAATTTTTAATAAGCAGTCAGTATTAAGTAATAACAATAATAGTTAATTCTTCTCATCTGCTATTGATAATTATAGATATTTAATCATTATTGGGTAAAATGAAATAATAGCGTATGGCAAGAAGGATTAAATTTTAATAATTTTTATAATAAGAAGACTATAAAAGATAAAAAAATATAATTTAATTTAATTATGAATATAGTATTAATAATAATAACTAATAATAATAAAAGAGTAATCAAAATAAAACTAATAATGAAAATGAAAATCTGTTCCAACATATTAGTATATATAATTTATTTATATAAAACTGTGAATAGATCGATCATAATTAGAATCCAATAAGGCTTTGTTATTTATAATAATTCAGAACATTAATATTAATAAGTGATCATAAAATATTTATTAAAGTATCTTAATAATAAGTAAGATAGTAATAATAATATATAATCAAGTTTACAAATCCTGGTGGATTTAATTAGCGGTTATTAGAGAAAAAGTACAAATTAGCGATAATGGTTCAAAATTAGTGCAAAGACCATCATAGAACAGGCATAAAAATAAAAAATAATCTCTCTCTCTCCTCTCTCTCATCCCTCTCTCTCTCTCTTTTCTCTTTTCTTCTCTTCTCTGTCCTCTCTCTGGGCGTGCTCTCTCTCGTCTCTTCCTCTCTCTGCTCGTCGCTCTCTCCTCTCCGTTTTCTGTGGTCTGTCTCGTCGTCTGTCTCTTTGCTCTATCTCTATCTCTCGTCCTTTTTAAATATTCCTTTGTTAGAAATCTTAGAAAATCTCCTACTGTGGTGTGGTTTTTTGTATAGTGATTAATAATCTCGTATAGAGTCGCACCATCGGTATGCAAAATTTTGATTTGTGCAATATTTTTATTTAAAAATATAATATAAAATGATACAATATATACTACCAGTAATGGTTCTCTAAGGTCTAAAGTTATTGTGAAATTATATGATTTGTATGTAGAATGTTTAAGAGCAAAGATCCTAAAGATGGATTTAAAGGTTCGAATATAAGCTATCGTGTGTGCGCTTCAAAAATATAAGAAGAAAAATAGATAAATAAAATAAGTAAATAGTCTAGTTAGTAAATAAAGAATATAAATTGAACTGAAAGATATAAGATGTCATGATTATTAATACTGATATTATTAGTAAAACTAATAGTTTTCAGTCAAACAAGTGAATAGAATAAAACTGATTTCAATCCAGTATATATGGATTTGTGCATAGTATTTATATATATATATATATATAAATATTATATATATATGTGTTGATTATGTTCTGTGTGGAATTGTTAGGTAGTATTGTATGCTGTTGTAGGTTATATATATATAGTATATATATATATAGTATAGTAGTATTTTAAGTATATATATATATGTAGTTTGTTTTGAGGATATAGTAAGTATGAGTAGGGTTATATATAGTATATGTTTAGGTGAGGTTAGTATGTATATGTTTGAGTGATTGATGGTAGTTAATTATATGTGTATGTGGAGATTAGTTGTTTTAGTGTTTGTGTTATGTGTGTTATGTTAGGTTGTTATTAGTGGTGGTAGGTGATGGTTAGTAGGTGTTGTATTAGTATAGATATTAGTTTATAGTTATATATAGTATAGTATAGTTTAGTGAGTAGGTGTTAATATAGTATGGATATATATGTAGTATAGTAGTAATACTATATGGGAGTGTGGTTGGGAGTCTGTGTGGTGGGTGTATTAGAGTATGGTATATGAGGTGATAGTAGTATATATATGTTATATAGTATATGTATATATGATCTTAAATAGATGATTTATTATATATTAAGTAGTATAGTATAGTAGTGTATTGTATTATATATATAGTTATTATATATATATTATTATCATATATAGCGTTATATGTATGTCAGTATAGTCATATATATATATATTATTATATATATAATATAAGTATATATATATCTTGTACTATGGTGTGTGTGTGTGTGTGTGTGGTTAGACAGATGATGTCGTGCAACTGTCTTGTGTCTGCTCTCGTCTGGCTTGAAACGTCGTTGTGAGGTTCGGTAGCGAGGGAGGCACGAGATTGGTTTTCCTGCGTATCTAAAAACATATTGCGATGATTACATGCACGCGTAAATTATCAACAATAAGTAAGTGAATAAATAGAGAGAAGCCGAGGCAAGAACTCGGCCGGAGAATATACATGCAGTTTTTTAAGCAAGAATAATAAAAAAGAAGCAAGAAGCTAAGAGAGATAAAACAAGATCCTTCTTGCAAATCAATACATGCTAATTCACCTCTATAATAGATATTATATATTAATAAAATAATGAAGTATATATATGTAATTAATAATACTAGATGAAATAATAATAGATAATTAATAATAATAAGTAATTGAGATTAATAATTAATAAATGGAGAAAATAAGGAAAGCTAAGAAGAAGAAGAAGAAGAGAAGAAGGGAGAGGAAGGAAAGAAGAGAAGGGAGAAGGGATGAAGAGTGAGTAAGTGAAGAAGAAGAATTAAAACAGTTTTTATTTTATGAGAAATAGATAGAGAGAGATAAAATAGTAATAATAATAAGTAATTAATCAATGAATGAATAATGAAAGAGAATTTATTTATTGTAATAAAAATAATAATGAATAAATAATAGAGGAACACAGCATCCTGTTCTACTGTAATAAATCAAATATTTCTTCCAATAATATCACAGAAAGAGGAACCATTTTTTTTTAGATTAATAATTTTGTAATTGTAATAAAGTATTGTTGTGTGTGGGTGGGTTAGCTTGTATATATTATTATTTATATGTAATAATAATAAATGATATTTTTTATCCTAAAAGAATCTCAACTACTAATATTATAGTAATACATATACGATAATATATAATAATAATGCATAATAATAATAAGTAATAGTAATAATACATAATAATAATAATAATTGACCATAATACATTGAATGAATAGATAATGAGATGAACAGGAACATCGAGATCTACTCAAAATATATAGGATAGGTATTTTGGGTAGAATCTGTGTACTGGAAAAGCCTACCAAACTGCTGTCTGTTACTGAAAAATACTTGTATAATTCTTCAAAGACGAGCCTCAAAAGAAAATGAACTCTTAATGTTTGCAATTGAGAAAAGTTCGATATTACCAAGAAATTAAAATTAAAAGGCAGAAGAAGGGACTGTAAGATCTACCATCGAGCAGATTATTTACAATACGTAATCCTGGGCGGTGCGGGGCCATACACGGTTATAATATATATATAATATATTATATACTACAAAATATTATATGATATATACTTATTACACACATGATACGTAGTATATGTAGTATTATTAGATAGTAAGTATGATATATAACTATATATATATAGTTAGGTATATATATATCTATATATATATAGTAGTAATATAGCAATTAATATTCATTAGTTATAATATATAATATATATCATAGAAGAAGTACACGTATTTATATATATATATATTATAACTAGTATATATAGTATATATATATAGTAATATATAATATATATACTATATATATAGATATATATAGTATATAATATATATACTATATACTATATTATAAGTAAATACATATTTATATATATATTAAATAGTATATATTTATATATTATATATAATATAATATATATATAGTATATATATATAATATATATATAGTGTCCGTTTGCTGTAAATTAATAATAGAAAGTTAAAGATGATGTAGATACAGGGATTCTTTACTCTTTGGTTGCAAGCAAAACAAATTAACAGGCTCTCAAATTTTATTGGTATAATTCTTGAGATTCCCAAACACTCGTTTTAATTGAATTTTAAAATAATTTGGAAAACATATGTTTTGCTTGAAAGGAAAGAGTGAAGAATCTTCGTGTATTTTGTCTACGCATAAAATGTAGCATATTAAAGTGAATATATATATAAATTATATATATTATATATATATATAGTATATATACATATATAGTACTATGATATATATATAGTAGTACTATATATTATCTACCTATATAAATATATACTATATATTTATATACTATAAAATGGAAATAAAATCATAGTAAACATTTAATTTGTTAATATATATGAAAGGAATATATAAAAAAAAAAGTCTTTAGACAGCCAAAATCAGAATTGCCACCTATGTGCTTATCTTTATAGTATATAATATTTTTCTTAAAAAAATATCATCATCTAGTACGTTGGAATTAAAATGTTGTTAACTATTAATTTGTAACTTCTACACCTGTTTTCATATCGACTACGAAAACATGAAAAAGAAAACAGTATAAATCTAAAATATATAATAATGTTTTAAAATCATGTAAACTTTCACAAATACTATAATATACATACATAAACATACATTAAGCCTCATAGCCTTAATTTATTATGATAAATATTATTTCATTACATGATAATATAAATAATACCATCACAACATCTATAATACTTACACGATGGCCTTGCCAAACACAAACGGTCATTGTTTAATTTAATTAATCTATAAGTAAGGATAGGTTTGCATTTGTCTATATAAACCTACATATAGGTGTGCTGTACAATGTACTAAAAATAAATACAGTGGTTAAAAATAATTAGTAAATATAGTTCTCATTAAATAATAAGTGCTTAAGACACTGCACAATATATGTAAATAGTTATCTATCAAGATATTTATTGACTCATAAACCTAACATTAGTAAGTATTAAGAATATTTATGAGTAATATAACAAGCAATGTCATTAGGGTGAAGAGTAACTGTTCTAATGAACGTCAGATCGTTTTATATTAAATAGTATATAATTATATACTATTATAATTCTATCTGAACTTTTGTGAAACAAAATGCGTATACGACTCTAAAAAGCTATACACTCTATGATATCTTTATGTAAATTATCCTATTGCCTGCATAAGCCCTAATAGACTCTGAAATAGCTTTCACATTAAAATAAAAATAAGAAATCTACGTCTCTCTCTCTCTCTCTACTTCTCTCTCTATCTTCTCATCTTTCTCTCTCTCTCTCGCTCTCTGCTCTCGCTCTCTCTCTCTCCTTCATTTCTACTCTCTATACTAATCAGCTGCCTTCATCTTCATATCTGCTCTCCTCTTATCTTCATAGTATTTTCTTCTACTCTTCATATTTCTCCTATCGTCTCTCTATATTCTCCTCTCTCTTCAGTTCTATCATATATCTCTCGTTATAATACTTACGTTATATAAGGTTATTAACGTTTAACATAAGTATATACTACCTGTAACTAGTTGTGAATATATATACATATTAATATATATATATCTAGAGTATTATATAATATATATTTATACTATTATATTATATATTATATATATTTGAGCATTATGTTTCCGTTCTTACCCCTGCCCTGTAAATATCCTCCT
>JABUQX010038569.1:0-35000 GCA_015478945.1 Trachelipus rathkii
AAATGTAAACTATATGAGTGAGTATGTAGTACTTATACTTACTACTGGGTTTTAAATTTTGTATTCTTATTTACTTTACTAATACGTCTAACCAGTGATGTGTTACCGAGCCTTGCAGCCTTATCTATTTATGTAGGTATCTAGTCAGTTAAACTTACATAGTAGTAGTTGGTACTAAGAGTTATACTATACTAATATTTTACGTGTTTATTGTTATGGTTTTCATAAGTTTATGTTTAACGTAAATATTAAGGTAGTCATACACCCTTACCAGATTATGTACGGTGAGGGATATAATCGGTGATTCACAGTCGTCCAAATACCCTAAGGTTTTGATGTTCAATAGATTTAAGGGAGGTTCATCATTACTAATCTGGCTCTCGTGAGTATTAATTTCAGTAATCTATGAAAAAGCGCTAAATGGAATCGCTGTATTCCAGTTATGCACATATGCAGTGGTCATTCGACCCCAAGAGGAGGATCTTATATTTAGAGTTAAGATGATGACTATTCTTGGTTATTGTTTTTTCTTAATGTCATCACTAAAATACTAAATTTATAATATACGTAACTATTATATGTTAAATAATCTGAAACTTCATTTTATAAAAACGCACATTATGTTATCGTGTGAAGATTTTCAGCTTTTAGAGAATCTATTGGACTTTAGATATATATATATAATTATAAAATTAACATAATTAAAAATTAAACACTGTTAAAATAATATTATTTATATATATATATATAATATATATATATATATAATATATATATATTAAATATATAAATATAAAATATTAGCACTTGTAATAATATATTATTATATATTATAATGAATATATAATATAATATATTTTAATAATTATATTTAAGCAGTTTAATATATTTATTAATAATTAATTATATTATTATTATATATCCATATATATATAATATATATATATTATTTAAATAAGATTTTAATATATTTCGGCTTTCATAGGTAATACAGGTGTTTAAAACATTTTTTTCAATTCATCTCATGGAATCCGTACTTTTCAAGATATATGGCGAGAATTTTGGGTGAACATTTGATATCCGATGCCTTAATGAAAAATTTTCAATCACACTAACTAATATATATATATAGATATATATAAAAAGATTTATGTATATATAATATACTATAATTAATATTTTATTAATCTTTATATATTAATAATATTATATTTAATAATTTATAATATAATATTTAATTATATATATATTATATAATATATATATTATTATATTATATAATATAGTATATTTAATTATAAATTTATATTAAATCTTTAATAGAATTTATTTCACTAAAAATTGTAAAATTTCAAATGAGGCAAATCTTAATGGCCAACATGTTTTTAACCTATTTAATATTCTTTGAAGCCAATATTTCATTAATTTCCAACCACTGCCTAGTCTAGGGGTACGGGAAAAGCTGTTGAATGTTCGTATTAATAAGCCGTCATATACTAATAATATTATAATATATATATAATATTTTATATATGATATAATTAATAATATATATTATATATATATATATATATTATTATATATATATATATATTATATATATTAATAATTTTATTATATATAGTATTAATATATATATAATTAGTATATATATAGATTATAATATTATTTTAATATATATATATTAATATATTATATATTTATATTATAAATATTATTTAATGAAGAATGAATTGTAATATATTGTTATATTAATTCGTTCATTTGAATTATTCCATCTCAATAATATTATTTTATCCAGAACATACAAATGACGAATATATTTTTTATATTTAGTGGAAAATTAGAAAGAGAACAGAAATTATCGCTCGAGATTGGAGCTATAATATCTACTTAAGATTTGTCACATAATATGATATATTTTATTATACCTCGTAGATTAATTATTATTTTTTTAGAACGATTTGCTTACTAGATTTATATTTGATTAGTATTTACCTCATGAATACTTCTGTTAAGCGTCTAATTATTATTATCAGAAAGTTGAATAAAATTAAATATATGAGAGTGAGAAAATAATATAAAGTTTATACTGGAGATGGTGAATTTATTCGACTGTCATTTCTCATGAGAATAAGGCTAATATGCAATTATTATGTTAGCATTGAAATATATTACTGTAAATGCGATGAGGAAAAGTCAATCTTTGAAATATCACTAAGCTAAAAGCTCATCTCTACAGCTTTATTAAGTTTCATAAGACAGACCTGACCTCTGATCTGATTGATCTGACCTCCAATCTGATTGCAGGATAAAAGCTCATTAAATCCTAAAAAATATAATTAAAAATAACTAAATATTAATATTTATTTATAAGATTTTTTTTTAATAATAAACTTAAAATTTTCATTTTTAAAATATATTTAACATAGCATAGAGAATTTAAGCGACACTCTCTTAAACACAAAGGCAACGAAATGTTGCACACCTGAGGTATTGGTGCTCAAATGTTGCACAGCAGAGGTATAGGCGATCAAATGTCTAATTCTAGCTATTATTCCCTGGCTCTTTTTATTTATATTTATATTATAGAAAATCGAGAACGGATCTTATTTAATGCTTGGATATCAGATAAAGGTTTGTGGCTTCTCGAGACTAATGTTACTAACTCTACCAATTTGTTTAGTTTGTATTGATATTAATAAGTATAGCATATCAAGTTTAAAAAATGCGTAATATAGAACATGATATAACCACGCATTTTGCATATCTTGTGTACGCGTTTCTTTCAGTGTAGATGACTTGTCTTCAAATATTGACGTAGTTTTCGATGAAGATTTAAAAGTTAACTTACTATTGATGTGTACCAAATTATTGACCACACTATCATAATATGTGTATTTTACTTTCTATATACGCAATTCAAGTGTGATATATTTATAATATTTATATAAGTTAATTATATATTTATTATATTTATATAATATTATATATATAATATATATATATTATATATATCTTAAATTTAATATATATATATTATTATAATAAATATGGTTACTTTGTAAATTATTATAGGTATATATTAGTTATGTAATATATATATTATATATAATTATATAATATATATTATATTATTTATATATATAATATTATATATTATCTTTATATTATATATTAATATATATTAATATATATAAATATATGATATGTGATTAGGTTTGTAGTATTCTTTATACAGCTTTAAAATTACTTTCTTTACACAGTTTCTAGAAAGTTATGATAGATTCTTTACTAATACAGAGGAAGTTTTAGATATAATTTATAATTATGGTTAACGTAATTTTATTAACTATATAAGATTATGCAAAGTGGCTTTAATAGAGAAGAATTTTTTTATATAAGGGAATGATTTTTTGTTTAATACATCTGAGAGATGTTAAGAGCAAAAAAAAATATGTTATAGTTTATTCTATTTAAATAAATCATATTTATTAAAGAATGAAAGTTATTTGTGGGTTATTTGAAAAATTTAATTTCAATTAATACAGATAGATTTTGTGTTAAAACAGTAGTTGTTGCTATATGTGCTGGTTATAACTACATCAATCGACTTCGGTAAAAAGTTGTACTTTCGGGACGGAACACGAAGGCACACACACTTAACTTGATAGATTAATTTTTTTAAGGTAAGAAAATAAGGTATGCTTTAACGGAGGGAGGGTTATTTACGGGGTGGGGTGATTTGGGAGGGTCGGGGTTTAGGAATTGGGGAGAGTGTTGGCCGCCACACATTCCCAGCGGCCACCCACTTATGTTTTTTTTGTTTACTTTTTTTCTTCTTTTTTTTCTTTTGTTTTGCTTTGAATCGCAATAGCAGAAGAATATGGCCACTTGTTTGAATACACCGAATTGTTACGAAGGCATTGACTTGTCATAATATAACTATATATATTATATATAATATATATAATATATATATAATAATATATATAATATTATAATTATATATATAATATATTATCTAATATATATTATAATACGGTATATATATATATTATAAAATATATAATATATAATATATACTATATATAATATATAATAATTATATATATATATATATATATATATATATATATATATCAGGGTTGGGGTTCAAGTACAAGTACTTGTTCTGTAATTGTACTTAAGTACATTTTTTTGGAGTATTTGTATTTGATTTCTTGTACTTGATACCCTGTACTTGTACTTGTACTTTGACTTAAGTACATTTTTTTGGTCTTGGCTTGTACTTTGCAAGTACTTTTTGGCATTTTAACATTGCCATATTTTTATTTCTTTTATCATTTTCTACGTATTGATATTATTATTTTTTATAAACATTCTAATAAATTCCATTTCTGAAATCGTGAACCTAGGGTCCTGCTGGTTTAGAAAAATTTGATTGTCAGTCAGTAGTGGGATTGAATGAGCGTGGGGTGTGAGGTTTCTGTATAAATTATATATATATAATAATATATATTATATGATTATATATATTATATTATATATTTGTATATAAATCAATTTTGTAAAAAGTATTGTTAGTGTTAAGATATCTATTATATAGTTATATAGTGAATTATATCAATCATCATTCATCAACTCAAGCTCTTTTTTTCCCCAAGGGACTGGGGAAGGTCGTAACATGTATCCAGAAACAGACAAAGTAGTAAAGAATTATGAAAAGTCGAAAGAAAGCCCAGCCACCTCCCTTTTATAGCTATTAGTGGGAACTCACCAACACGCAGAAAATCCCACCCTAGAAGCTTCACAGACGCGACGGACCTCAACTATGGAATCCCCAATGTGTGGTTCATTCCGGCCAGTGGCCAAGTGGCACCACACACCGCTCACAAAAACCCTGCATTTACTCCTATTATGCACTTTTTCTCGCCCCTGGCCAAATCCACATTTCCACTCCTCCAGACGATCTTTGCTTGACGCATCACTTCTTCGTCTCCCAGCTAGTCGATCCCAACACACTCAACTCACTATTACTATCAGCTTACCAATCCGACTATCATCCACTCTTTTTCGCATATTACACATGACCAAACTATCTAAACATACTTCATTTATCTCATTTATCCTTTTTTAACACCATACAACTTGTATATACTTCATTCTCATTTTACAATTTTCTCCACACCTTAACACGCCTAAGTTGTCTATCTGACACATTACTTTAAATCTATCCTCTTATTCAGACCATAGTCTTATCTAGTAATACATTAACACAGTACAACGTTTACCATCACGCAAGACACGTAGCGCACCAAGACTTAGTCTCTTTACATCCAACCAATGGATTTACATTGCACCACGCCTCCTTCCTGCAATCACGTACTTCTGCTACTCAGCTCGGGCATCGATCGTTCCCGTTTCGTCAACATAATATATAATATCCTAAATATTAACTCAGTACTTGTCCTGCTGCTCATATCTAGCATATTAACTCAACACCGAGGACTGTCCTCACTAAATAACCATAATCTTACTCTCTTCTAAGGTTTACTTCCAAACCCATCCTTTTACACACCCCCCAAATCTTTCTACCAATCCCTCAACTCCTTCAGATTCACCCTCACAAAACAATATTATATAGCTATATATAATATTATATATACTATATAATAGATATATATATTATATGATAATATATATATATATTATAGTTATATATAGATATATTATATAATATATATCATATATATATATATATAATATATAAGTATATGGCGAGATGGTGATTCATTGGATCTGGAAGTTGTAGTAACAAAACGTTTATGGAGGTAGTCCGAGGGATTGGAGGATGTCAATATTAGTACATTTATATAAGGGTAAGGGAAATAGTAACTGTAAGTAGTATAGGGTAATTAGTTTATTGAGTGTTGTAGGGAAAGTTGAATGTTGATATTTTGTCGAAAGAGTGCGTCGAATGATTGAAGAACTAATTTGGGGAAGAATAAGGTCTTTAGAAGTGGTCAGAGGATAACTGGTCAAATCTGTCCATTGAAAACAATGATTGGGATAATGAGGGAGGAGGGAATAAATTATATTAGATTTTATGGATTTAACAACAGGCGTATGATAAGGATTAATAGGGAATCTATGGCGGGTGTTAGGATCTGTGTTGGTTGGTAAGTTCTGAATGGACATCAAAGTTATGTATGACGATAGTGAATGCAGTGTGCTAAAATAAATAGAGTCGAAAGAGATTATTTTAATATTAAGTAGCGGGGAGACAGGGATGTGGTAGTTCCCTGGCAATCCAATCTGCTAATGGAGAGGTTATGTAATAATTAGAGGTAGGGGGAACAAGGATAGAGTTAAATGATGAGATGGGATGGAGTGGAGGATTCCCCTACTATTATATGAGGATGATTGGTCTTGGGTGTGGCAATCTGAGAGCGTTTGAGAGGACTGGTAAAGAGATTTGTAGGGTGTGTAAACAGAAAGGGTTTTGAAAGTAATCGTAGATAAGATTAAGGTTTGGTTGTGAGTGAGGACCAGTCCTCAGTGTAAGTTATGTTAGATTGGCAAGCAGCTGGAAAAAGTGGTCTGAATTAAAATATTTAAGATATTGTGTGACTTAAAAAGGGAGCAGATGAGCAGAGTGTAGTAGGAAAATTGTGATGGCACTAAGGTGCTGGTGCAGTTAAATCAGTTGGTGATGTTAAAGGCTCGGTGTGTGTGAAGCTAGGGTCTTAATGAGGTATCTGTACCGTGTTAATGTATAGTAGTGGACTATGGTCGGAATAAGAGGTATAGATCTAACTTAACAATTGTGTTCAGATGACAAAGCTAGTGGAGTGTTAGTGGTGAAAAGAAAATGATAAATATAGGAAGAACGTATTAGAGAGTTGTTTGTGGAGGATCGGGGTAATATGAAGAATAAATGAAGACGTGAGATGGTTGGTCATGTGAAGATGGATGACAGAGTCGGTCGGTTAAACGGGATGTATAGTGGTAAGTGTGTTGGGAATCGACCGGATGTGAGACAGAATAAAAAAAAGTGAAATGAGTCAGAAAAGGAATGCCTGAAGAAGATAAATGTGAGTAGGCAGAGATGAGAAGAGGTGCATAATAGGTTAATGGGGGGTTGTGAGGAGGTATGGTTGTAACCCACCTCTCAAAGAATGAATCCCACATTGACGAAGTCATATTGAAGGGCCAATCTGTCCCGGGAAGCTCTAGGTGGATTTTCTGAACTGCGGACAGTTCTCACTTAAGGGTATAAGGGGGCAGTAAGGCGGGCTTCCCTTTCTACACTTGCTTTCATATTCTCTAACTATTTTATGTTTCCGGTCAATATGTTACGCAGCCTTGCCTCCAGTCCTCTGGGGAATAAGATGGGTGGTGATGAGGATGACATATGATGATATACTATATATATATATAATAATATAATATATATAATATATAATAATTTATATATTTATAGATAATATATTATATATATATATATAATATAATAGGGTACTAATATATATATATTATAGTAATATATATATGCAAGTTTCATTAAAGTATTTGTACTTGTACTTGTAATCTTGTTCACTTGTACTGTACTTGTACTTGTACTGTACAAATTCTAGAGTACTTGTAGCTGTGTACTTGTACTTGACACATATTCGTAGGTACGTTGTACTTTGTACTTGACTGTGAAAATGTGACTTGAAGCCCAACCCTGATATATGATACGTACTTATATATATATATATCTAGAAATACATATAAATATACATAACTACTTAATTATTTTTTAATAATTTTAATACACTACGAACGATATGATAGAATAATATTTAGGGTATATATTTAATAATATAATATATTATATATATATATATATAATATATATATATATATATATATATATAATATTATATAATATATACAAATACCTGTATCTATATTATAATATATCTAATAATGTCAATATACATAAATATAATATATATATTTTTTATCATAATATATATAGATTATGAAAATTCAGTGATTTATTTATTCATTTAATTTATTTATTTTTATTTATTTTTTATTTTTTATTTTAATTTATTATTGAAATATTTTTTTTGTATTATTTTTAGGGTATATTTTTTTTATATCATATTTAAGATGAGATAGGTGTACTTTCTTTAAAACTTTCTACTTTTTGTATTTGCCAAATTCATTTAAATAATTTAATGGAATTTTTTATTCGTGTAATTGTCAGATTATTATTTATTAAATCCCACGGAAAGAAAGAGGTCAAAAGGTGTTCGTGACGGTAGTGTTTCCGGTTAATCTGAATGTTAAACTTTTCCCTTGAAGTACGGTGTTCTTAAATCGTATGTATGTATGTGTGTGTGTGCATGTATGTATGTATGTCTACGTGTATGTATGAGAGGGTGTTTGTCTGTTTGTGTGTGTGTGAGAGAGAGAGAGAGAGAGAGAGAGAGAGAGAGAGAGAGAGAGAGAGAGAGAGAGAGAGAGAGAGAGAGAGAGAGAGAGAGAGAGAGGAGAGAAGAGAGAGAGAGAGAGAGAGAGAGAGACCAAATGATAAATTTTGAATATCTGTGTGACGTGAGGATTTTTCACGGAAGCTTCCATATCTCCGAAATTCGAATGCAGATTTTATATTTTATAATGTCTTGAAATTTTAAAATTGACCTTATGCCATGTAACGGCGCCTAAAATGTTTAAACTGTGTTTAACCTAAAATGAAAAAAAAATGGTTTTGTCTTCCTTCAAAGTTTTGAAGCATCTCCCAATTGAAGGAAAGTTTGCCACATAATTTATTTTCAGTTAATAGGTCAAGGTTCATGACGAGACGGAAGAAGATCGATTCGTTACCTCTCTCTTGCGAGTGACAAACGTAAAGCTGGACCGCTCTCGCGTCCGTATATCCAACGATGGGATTTGTAAGGCGTTCTCTTGAGTTGGGTAAGAAGTTTTGGCTGTTTTTTACCGAAAATATCTCTCAATATTACAGGGTAGGGGTCTCTCTCTCTCTCTCTCTCTCTCTCTCTCTCTCTCTCTCTACTCTCTCTACTCTCTTCTCCTCGCAAGGCACACACACACACACACACAGACACACACACACACAACACACACACTAACAAACGTACAAACACAATCCTTTCTTACAATTTCACTTTTGCTCTTAATTATAAGGACTTTTTTAATATTTAAACAATGCATCTTTAATTATGCATAGGCTTCTGTGGATGGCTCTTCTAATGATATGATTAAGTTATATGATATATATAGGTGTATAAGTAGTTATAGATATAATATAGTTATATATATATATATATATATATATATATATATATATATAATATATATATGTAATATATATATATAGATATTATAGTATAATATATTAAATATATAATATTTATATATATGATCTTAGCATTTTAAACTGAATGCCACAATCAAAGGTCTTCAACTCGTGTCGTAAATTTGAAGGACCGTGAGAGGTAGTCGTGACTCGGGTCAAGGCATATATATATATAATATATATATATTTAATATAAATATATTTATACTATATATATACTATATATATAGTATATATATATATATAATATATGTAATATATATATATATATATATAGTTAAAAAAAAAACGTTTTTCTTCATAAAAACGTGTTTCATTATTATTATTATTAGTAGTAGTAGTAGTAGTAGTAGTGGATTTAGAATGGCTGGGTTTAGATCTGTCTTTTGTTGTATAAATCATCATGATATACGAATTTTTTTATCTTTTTTTTCATAGGTCTAAGCAAGGTTGTTTTGTTTAAACCATTTGATTTAAACCAACATGTTTTTTTTAAACCCACTAAAAAAAATGTTTTTTTTGTTTTTGTTTTTGTTTTTTTTTGTTTTTGCTTTTTCAAATAAAGTAATTAACAAGTGCTCTAAATGAAAGCATGTAGCAAATACATCCTAACTATATATTAGGATAGTAAAATAAATGGGAGGAAAACTGGTTTCAGACCTGACCAGTAGAGTACATGTAAGATTGAGCCTAGCAGTTAAGTTTGGGTCATAAAGATGAGCGGGGAATGGATGAGACTGTCTGAAGGATCTCTCCTTAAAGAAGGAGGTACATGACCGGAAAATTAAAAAGAAAAAAAAAACAATGTCAAGTGTAATAACAATAGAATAATGAGAGATGATGAAACAGTTCGAAAGCTTGAAAGATTGGAGAGAGTTAGTTAGATAGAGTAAGAGAATTAAAAAGAGTCTACAAACCCTAGACTACACTTTATCAAGGAGAGCGGCATATGTGGAACCACCTCAGATATGTGATTCATAATCTATAGAAGGGCGTACAACGCCCTTATGTAGAGCTAGCAACTGGGATGGTGAGAAGAAATTCCGAAGGCGCCTCGGCCCTCGGAACGCCCTATTTCTTAGAAACTTGTTAGAAATACCATAATACATGATCCTTCTAATGAAGGTCACGAGAAAAGAAAATATCACGAATATTAAGAAGAGAAGGAGGTTAAAGTTGTGTTTTCAAAGAAGATATTATAAGTTGTATGAAACAATGTCAAGTAGATTGATGAAGAAGCTGAGTTATTGAGTCATTGAAAACAACCATGTTTTCTTTAACACAACTATTTGCTCAAAGGCTATCCTCCTAGCATAATTTATTTGATTCTCTCTCTCTCTCTCTCTCTCTCTCTCTCTCTCTCTCTCTCTTTCTCTCTCTCTCTCTCTCTCTCTCTCTCTCTCTCTCTCTCTCTTAATTCTTTCTTTCTTTCTTTTCCTTCTTTCTTTTTCTTTCTTTCTCCTTTTCTCTTTTTCTCTTTTTCTTTCTTTCTTTCTTTCTTTTTCTTTTTTTTCTTTTTTTGTCTTTTTGTCTTTCTTTCTTTTTTTCTTTTTCTTTTTTCTTTTTCTTTCTTTCTCTTTCTTTCTTTCTTTCTTTCTCTTTCTTTTCTTTCTCTTTCTTTCTTTCTTTCTTTTTTCTTTCTTTTTTTCTTTCTTTTTCTTTTCTTTCTTTCTCTTTTCTTTCTTTCTTTCTTCTAGAAAGCTAATTGAGAATTTTAAGTTTAGCCTATTATTATTATTATTATTATTATTATTATTATTATTATTATTATTATTATTATTATTATTATTATTATTATATTATTTGATTGCATTTAGGCGTCGGTTAATTTATTATGATTCCTTCTTCCTCAGCTTCTCTTCATTTCCTCATTCACTTCCTTATTTGTTAGTTTGCGTGTATGCTACTATTGTTATTAACATTATTATTATTATTTCTGTTAATAATAATAATAATAAGTTCCGATGGTTTTCGTTTGATATTTCATGCCTGTTTAAAAATAAATGAGAGAGAGAGAGAGAGAGAGATGAGAGAGAGAGAGAGAAGAGAGAGAGAGAGAGAGAGAGAGAGAGAGGAGATGGAAGAAGAAGGAGGAAAGAGAGGAGAAGAGAAGAGAGAGAGAGAAGAGAGTATCAAATTAATATATATTAATTATGTTATATTATATATAATATATTATATGATATATATTATATAATATTATATATATATATTATATATCTATATATATATATATAATCAGCAATATATTAATATCACACATTTATAACACATTACACTATATTAGAAAATTAAAACATTTTCTTTAATAAATCAGGAGACATTTTATCCATGTTTTTTTTAAAATATAAAATAACCTTTTTTTTTGAAAAAATTTAAAAATTGTTAAAATGAATGGAAGCTGGTGTATTGAGTAAGAAAGGCATAGTTTTTTGACGATTACCGGGTGGGAGATGGAAGCTCGAAGTATACCGTTTCTTGGAGAAGAGCGCGCAAAGGTTGCCAAAATGTTGAATCTTTTTTTTAAGCTAAAGATACCCCCGGTAATAAAACTTAAAGAGTGGAACACGGAGTCGGAGGTGGTTATTCGGCCGTACCGGGGACGATCAAGGGGGGACTTCGTCCCCCACCTCTGTCCCCTCCGTCGGCTCAACCCCCTAAAAAGGATATAAAAAAAAACTAGATTTTCCCTCGCAAAGCGAAAATAAAAAAATACTATTGGTACCTTCTTGCTCTCTGTGTAAACTAAATGGCAGTGGTTCAAGGTCATCAAGGACGTTTGTGCCAGAGCTTAGAATTTATACTATTATTTAAGGTGTATAAATATAGATAAATAAATTTTTTTTTTAAGTTTCATAGATAAAGGAAAGTCTTTTATTCCGATGAGGCATTTATTTTTCCCTGTAGATGTTATACGTTTTCCTAGGTTACATGCGGCGCCTCTTTGGGATTGTCTGGCATATATTATATATATATTTTTGTACGTATTGCACCGTACAAATTTAGTCCGATGCCGATACAGATACAGATACTCGCCAAATTTTTGGTTTTTAATACCGATTATTTTTGCTGATACTCGAATCACCGATACTAAGCCATATATATACTATATAATATATATATAATAACTATTATATATATTATAATATATATATATATATATATATATATATATATATATATATATATATTATAATATATTATATTTATATATATCGAAGCAGGTTTCAAACGAACCATACTATTCTCTATGTGTACAAATACCACATAGTACGTTACAAAGCAGTGGTGGACGTTATTTTACGAATAAAAAATCAAAATTGTTGCTAAACTCTTGCAATTTTTAAAATTTTCAGAAGCTATTGGCAATTTGCAAATATCAAAGTTGCAAACATGCTTTAATATTATATATATATAATTATATATATATATATATTATATATATAATTATATATAATATATATATATAATAATTATATCATGTAAGTTTGCCTTAAATTATTGCAATTGTCATAAATTTTACAGGTTTTATGAGAAAAATAAGTTATACATTTGATTCAGAAGACTTTGTAATCCAATATTACTTACAATGACATTAGATTTATAGATTTTCAGTAATTATTTTTTAAATTAACTATGAAAATTTTATTTGCTTGAATTCCAGTGCACCAGTACCACCTGTTGGTACTCCTAAGCGAATAGGAGAAGTTGAAATTCTTATGATAATTTGTGCCATAGTATTCTTAGCCTTATTGTATTAATTATTATTATTATTATTATTATTGATATTAATTATTAATCTTATTATATTATTGATTATTATTATTATTATTATATTATATTTATTATTATAAATTATTATTATTATTGATGAATTTCTTTCATAGAATACCATAAGATATCGCCTTGGATATACTAATTTCTTACCTGTGTTCCAAGAGCCTCGCTGCTATATATATATATATATATATATTATATATCATATATATATATACCTCTAGTATAGTAATAAGCTATATCAGGATAAGTGATATTATATATATGATATCTATATATATATATAAAATTATATAGTATAGGTAAATTATATATATATTAGTATATTATTATTTCATTATTATTAGTATGAATATTATTTATATATGTATATATATGATGTATATATATCATATAATAGTAACCCATATATTTCGTAGCCTTCTGTCTCTCTTCATCTTTGTGTTGCTCGCTTGGTGGGGGATTGCGCACGGGCCGCAGGCCCCGTGAGTGCTGGTGCGCGCAACACCCATAGGACCACACAACACACAGCTTTGTGACACACACCCCACCACTGACACAACGTACACACACTCTGTACACACACACACCATTTGCACACACCAAAGAGATTTTAGGAAAGAGTTTTAGTTCAGGCAATTGAATAGTGGGAAAGTAAATTCTATATTGATATTCTCTGAGGGTACTTTTTCGTTTTCTGTTGCGGGGAGATCCCGTTTATATTTAAGACTTGTGATTCTTTTCCCTCCTTTCCAGTTTATGACATTAACTAGCTTAGAATTAAGATTATATATTATATAATATATATATGTATGTATGAATTATATGATTGATATTATTATGATTATATATATTAGGATATATCTAAGTATTAGTATTAGTAAATTTTGGAGTGCTTTTTTTTTGTGTTTAGGAGAGAGAGAGAGATGGAGAGAGAGAGAAGGAGAAGAGAAGGAGAGAGTAGAGAGAGAGAGAGGAGAAGAGAGGAGAGAGAGAGGAGAGACGAGGGGGGAGGAGGAAGTAGAGAGAGAGAGAGAGAGATGAGAGAGAGAGATGTACGTAGTACTTTCCGTTTATCTTTGATAATTAATACATAAAAGTGTTTAATGAGATAATATAATAATAATAATAATAAAATAATAATAATAATAATAATAATAATAGATTAGTCTTCTACCCATAAAATTTTAATAATTGAAAATAATGCGTTAAAATCTATGGGTTTCGACCTTACTGATTTTTACTTATAAGACTTTAGCATATTTTTTAGTTTGATTTTCGATTGAAAGAGAGACCCTGAACGTCTAGATCTCAACTGGAAGTTGAAGTTTTCTTTTTTTTTTTTCATTTTTATTATTATAACTGGGGGGTGGGGGTGAAATGTCGTATGAGTCAGCCTAACGAGCTATTATTATTATTATTATTATTATTATTATTATTATTATTATTTTTTATGTAATTATTATTATTATTATTATTATTATTATTATTATTATTATTATTATTATTATTATTATTATTATTATTATTATTATTATTATTATTATATATTAATTATTTATTAATTTAATTAATTATTGATTATATTTATGATTATTATTATTATTTTATTATTATTATTATTATTATTATTATTATTATTATTATATTATTATTAAATAACATAGCTACTTTATTTTATTTTTTATTTCCAAATTTTATCTTCAAAATTTAATAAAGGTTGTGCCAAAATTAATAATAAAATATGAATTTGTGAATCTTTTCTTTCATTAACAGTAAATAAAAAAGTGTATTCTGTTTTAGTTTTATTTTATTTTAAGTTAAACAGTATGTATTCTATTATATAGTTTTTGAAGATAGTTTTATGTGCGATATGTTTTTTTTTTTTTTATAATATATTTTCATTAGCATTTACTCAATTTTACAATAAAAAAGACGATGCAAAAAAAAATCTCTTAGCCCTAATTATATAAACATTATTACTTTAAGAAAAGTTCGTAAATGGACAAGAGAAAATATCACGAGGGTGATAAGAAAGAATACGTATAAGTGTAAAGCATCTATTATATTTTATGATAGAATATAGTAGTATAATATTATATATATATTTAAATCAATATATATATATAATATTATATAATTATATATATTAAGTGATATATAGTATATATAGTAGTATAGTAGTAGGTTATTATTATTAATATATATAATTAATATTCTTTATATATATATACACTTGAGAGTAAATCAATTTTCTTTTAATCATTTTAAAATGGTAGTTTTCTTGGGTATGATAATTTGAGAGTAAGTCTTCTGATGAATTACAAGTGTTTTGTTATTAAAGCTATTTATATTATTTTATATAAATAATTACGTTCATTGGAATCATCGGCTGCAAGCGTCCACTGGAATGTCGCTTTCGTGAATCGGTATTTACTTGTCCGAATCTTTCTTTTAGTTTTGGTCTGGGTTTTATTTTCAAATCCTATGAGCTAGAATGAATGAGTTAAGAGGGGCTCCGAATAAGATATCAGAGTACATGCGAATTGTTCCTATTTATTGACGCTATTTGCCATAAATTTTATATTTTGTAATTTAGGAATATAATTATAGGCCTTAATATTGATAAGTTTATAATATTTATTATTCTATATATATAATAAGCGTGTAGCGGATATTTGTATATTGTGTATTATTCGATGGCTTTTCAGTAATTATATACAGATGTAAACTATAGAAAAGTATTTATTAGTATATATATAGTAGTATACGTATATATTAACTCACATTTTTGTTCTGAAGATGAGCTCGGTCCGGCTTCATCATAACATAAGAATGGAAGTTACAATAGATGGAAAGTAGGGGGGTGTCTTGTTTGTTTCTCTCTTTTTAGAAAGTAGAGGTAGGGATAGGAGTACAATATGTTTTTGTTACAGGAGGCATCGTAGTCCCTCGACATCAGTGGTTGACTTTGATACTAGTTATCCTGTATTGATTGATTATACGTTTGGGTGTTAGTAGGCGTTAGCTGGGCGTTTTTTGTGGGGTTTAGTGTGAATAGTATGCGGTAGTTTATGTTAGTTATAGTGATAGTGTACGTATAGTGGGTATTACTATTAAGGTTAATTATTGGGTGTATGTGACTAGTAGTTGTTGTATGATAGTGGTATATGGATCATGATATGTTATCGCGTTAGGGGTGTTTTTTTCTTGAATGTTAACGAAGATGAGGATGGTGAACAAGTCAGTGGTAATGCGGTGTGAGATCCATAAGGTTTATCATTTCACCAAGAATCCATAAATTAAGTACGGAGAACTCTCGTTGTTGGCCTAGTCATGGTTCAACACGGTTGGAGCGTGTTTGTTAGTATCATCTTAGTCAGTCTTATGGGAGGTGTATAGCTCTCATGGTGTTAGTGCGTAGACCTGTTATGTGTGTGGTGTTGGAACGTGATTAGACCATTCAGGGTTGGCACTGCACGTGGCAACCGTGACATCATTTCATTTATGAGCGCACGATGAAAGGGAACCTCGTTTTATGCTGATGGCTTGTGGAACTTGAAGTAGGACTGAAGTGGTGGAGTTCAATTTCGAGTGGTTGGGGATTTTCGTTGCTTTGCGAAGAAAACTGATAGAATGGGGTTGTTTATTGTGGGCCAGGATCGAGACAAACGTGAGTTCGCGGTTTAGATGTCTGTGGTGTGAGCAAGGGGAGTAGGGTCTCTTTTGCTTTGACATGGTGTGGGTGTGTGAAACATTGTCGATAGTGCAAGTGGAGGTGAGGAAGTCTCAGGTGGGTCATGTAGTTTGTTTCACTACACGTTCCAAACGAGCATGCATTGTAACACAAATTATTTACACATGAATTATCTGTTGAGCAATCATCATTGTTAATGCATGCAATTTTTATTGGGGGAAGAACAGGAGGTGGTGGAGGTCTCGTAAAATCTAACATTGGCTTAAGGGTTTGATCTTCAATTAAAATTGAAAAATAAGTGCTCGTCTTCTTAACAGGAATAATGGGTTCATTCGTAACCTTTTCTATAGAAACAATCTAAAAACATTTAAAAAAAAGTGATGGAAATTTAACATAATTCGAACAAGCAAATTGGGAGTGATTATGGAAACTTTTATTAGAGGCTCTTAAGAAAGAGAATTAAAAAAAATTAAATAAAAATAAAAAGAAATAATAGGAACGACAAAGAAGCTGTTATGTTTGTTAAATATATAAAAAGAATCAGGCAAAATCGATTTAAAGGTTCCCTATATCTTAATTTAATGAGTTTATTTCAATATATCTTATATATATACTCTATATATTATATATATTATATATCAAATCAACCAAGCACCTATAAATTATACCTTAATAAGTGAAGTCCTAAAAATTATTATCAATGAAAGTGATTATAAAGAGTATATATATGAATGCATAATATATTATTAATATATTACTTTTAATTAACAATCTTATAGATATTTAATCTTTTGTTGTAACACTTAACGACAGATTAATATACCTAAGCTCGAACTAAACGTACTTTTTTGCACTCACCAACATACCAGATTTATGTAAGTATTTTCTATAGAGTTAATCTTCAATTAAGAAGATATACCTTAAATACATCACCGTTAATGCCTAAAACTAAATTATACCTAAAGAGGAGTACCCACAAACATTATTATACGAGTGAAAGTGCATTAATTTAAGTAATGAATGCCTAAGGTAAAATATAATCTATATTTTCAATTTTACATTTTGTTAATTCTCTAAAGTTGAACACATTTTACTAATCAAATATTTAGCTAAATAAAATTTCATGAAAACTGTACTTATGAAAAAACCATCAATAACAAAGCTTTATACTTGGGTTTTAGGAACTAACAAATAAGCAAGAGATTTATTATTATTATATTATTATGTATTATATTATTTAGCATATTTAGAAGAAATGTATTTTATTATGTATTATTTATTATTTAGATGTTTATTTCTATTTTCATGAAAAGTTAAATATATACAACTTTACTGAATTATCGCGTGCCTACTAAGATTGATGAATTTAAATCTCAATAATATATATTAATTATTTTACAAAAATGGCATTGAATATATTCTCGTTTTGATATGAATTCAGTTCTATTGTTCAACTTCGAAGTTTGTGCTTAGATATTTATATAAATAACATCTAAAAAATTAATACTATTTATTATTAATTATAATTAATAATTATCATTGAATGCTATTAATTTACGTACACTATTCAGTCATTTATTAGCATTAATTCTAACTCTTCAAGATATGTTATTATTTATATTATTTTATTAATTTATAGATATCATATTTATTATTACATAAAGATTGATACCATTCAAATCAAATATTACCTAGACGGGATATATGAATATTACCTATTTTAGTGATAACAACTAAAATTAGTTGTATTAATCAAATAGTATACCAAGAGGAGATGTATTTTTAAATGAATACTAATTTTGGTAAGCGTCGTATTATGATATTCTTATTAGTTATATTGAAGCAAAAAGGAAGTGTATAACATTTCTGGGATTTATTTACAATTTAATAATCACACACGATGGAGTCTGGAAGGGCCCGCGTGAGGACTCGACATAATCATGCTTTTTTTTATGGCTGGACTGATTAGGGCATTTAATTTGGATACCCTCCTTGGTGACATCATTTGCAAGTGATGGAAACCTTCTGAATATGAACATAATCATATTATTTGATATATCCTTATTTTATTTACCAGAATGCTGATAAGTTTATTATATAGAGGTTTCTCAATAAAGATACACTCGTATCAAGGGATGACTTTATACTAAACCACATAGACACATAATATCACATCTTATATTGAGATACGCCAATACCGTGAGGTACATGAACTGAATGTTGATTATAGCTATTGAATATGTGCTATAAGGGATAAATTCCTGTTCACTTTATTATGTAATTTTCTTTGAGGAGTATATAATTTAACCGAACGAATTTTTAACTTAACTTTGATACAACAAATATACCCCGCTCTACTTACTTTATAAGCCTCGACTTATGCGTACTTTGAATATTTTTTTAAAGAGTGGCGGTTTAATTATCTCTTTATTTACGGAGGAGGAAGAAAATTTTATTTATAAATTTTCATTCTCACATTAGATCAGTCTTTAAATGAGCTTCTACACCATATATGAGCACACTCTATAGGAATTTGGCCAATTATTTATTTAGTTGATCAATATAATGAATATTGTTTATTTTTTTGCTCATGAAACCTTTTTATCATATGAACATTGAAATCGATTGAAAAAGTTAACGTTTATTTTGTTGCTGGGCTTCGATTTCCGATGCTGTGCCTTCATATAGAGTTGCCAAGTGGCTAATTTAGATAAATGTGAATTCTGTATTTTAGTTGAGAATTTTGTATATTAATTTCGCAAAAGTTTAATTGGCATTTAAAAATGGGTAAATCGTAACTCTGTATTAGTGAAAGGGGGTTTTAAGACTTGCAGGGGGAGTCACAGTGGGCCGCTATCACTTAAGTGAGAAAAATTTAATTGATGCAAGTTAGTTTTTAAAGTTTTATGATAGATAACACACTCCTAAATTACAAGCGGAGAGGGTTGATCACCGATCAATCTTGATTTAAATACAATTGTAACAGTTGTAGTATAAATTATAGCTTTTATGATTTAAAATGCACTTTGGAATATAATATTTTTTAGCATTAGCACTCTTATGTAGAATCTTGTCTCTTATTATGTAATATATATTTACATTGATACTGGTTTTATATCTTTGCCATAGAGATATTAACAATAAAGCAGGCAACGAATTTGAAACTAAGATTCCTAAGCTCGGGGGCACGTGGACGCCCTCTCAATTTTACATTAAACATTACAGAGATTATGTAGAAATATATTTATTTAAATAAGTCTGCACTCCCTAGTCTATTATAGTAGTTTATAATCGCCGGTTATTGTGCAGAATTTAATTAATCGGCGGTTATTTATATACGGTGGTTCCTTTTCACTGTGATGCCATATATTATATGAACACATAGTTAGAAAGTTGAGAATTATATCGATAAAAACTGGAGCTTCATTAATGATCGCTCGAACTACGTTTGTGATTTTTAATCACACTTCGCTTGTGTGTATATGGGAAATTTCTATAATAATTTATAACACCCTATAAACACAGTAAATGTAACTTACTATATAAGCGATTTCAGATTATCGTGGTTATTTCGTATTGCGAATGGGCTTTATTCTTAATGTTCTTTCTTTAATGAATAAATATATATCAATAAAAACTTGGTTCATAATAACCGCACGTTGACGCAGAATGAGTAAGTAAAATTTTGTTGACGAGCATTTTTATCTACTATAGAGGAGTACAATATTATCTCACGAAAACATCATACTGCCTAATTTTACCTAAAATGGAGTATTATTATGTTTACCAAATATTATTTACATTTGAATTATAGCGATTTGTTCTTAAGAGTCTTTTAATGAATGTCTATATTTTTTTTCTATTACTGTATATTTAAGGAGTTGTTTCGTTAACACTTGCCTATTAGGCATTGCAATCTTTAGTATTGTTATTTGTATAAATTATTGACTTATATAGTACACTCTGAGATACACTAATAACGCACTTTTAATTGCTTAACAACCTAATATATAATATATATAAATATATCATAATAAATAGTATAAATACTAATATATATTAGTAAGTTCTTAATCTAATATAAAGAAGATATCACCTACAATAACATCATTGCCTAAATTTAACCTATACGGAGTTTCCTAAATTATTACATGAAAGTGAATTAAAATGCAGTAGATTTTGGATTTGAACTTTTTTGCAGTCAAAGAGAATAAATTGCTTTCGTGAGTTTTATTTAGAAAGGTATATTAAAAACGAATTATATTAATTCCTTTAGAGAGACTATGGACTGAACTATGATCCGAATCACACATCTCTATTGTGGATATAAAGAGCTTGCTTGGACTTTTTTCACATGTAATTATTCATTTGAACCTTGCGACCATTCTCACCCCTTAACACGCTCAATAATATTGGTGACATAGGGCCAAAGTACATTCACTATATTTCATTCTTATATCATGAAGGCGTTATCTGTATTTCCTCAATGAGTAATCATAAGAATATGCTACAGATAATACTTTTCTTCTTCCTTCCACATATTCTTTAATGATTTCACTTTGTTATAACACTTAAAACGATATGAGCTTCCTCAAACGCATCACTCTGAGACACCACCACTTTATATATTTGGCACTCTATTATTTCTCTGCTTTCCCAATATATGTCCTTTCACTGGTAACAAATATTCATTGAGAAGACCAAAACTCTGACTATTAAAAAGATTGCCATTTTAGAAGAAAAGTGGGTCAGAATGCAACTATTTAGAGTTCTTCAGAGAAGATACCCTCAAACACCTTGACCTAAAATTATACCATATAACGCAAAAGTAAAATATTATATTCAACATCCGAAAGGAATGCTTTATAATAAGGGAGATATGGACAAAATTGTTCTAAAAATTAAGTTTATATTACAACCTTTATGTAGGTGTTACTATACTTAGATTTATGATAAAAACTGGCTATCGGATATGAGCGTTCGAGATGGCTGAGGGGCGGACACCATAGGAGATCACTCGACACACCGTGTGAGTTAGAGCAGGTGATAACTAACGTTTATGATAGGAAGTTTCAAGAACGGGATTGAGCTTTGAAAAGGCGGGAAGACTTGGGGCTGCATGAAGAGGTTGAAACGTAAAAACTGTTTGCAAACCCCCTTTCAGTTAGGCAAATATGTAAGCAAGAATAAGAATGTTTGAGGGATAAGACCGAAATTGAACATAGAAGTAAATGCTGGCGCTAGATAAAAAACTTTGAGTGCGATAGAGGCGAAAATTTTTAAAACGATAAAAAAATTGAAAGAAGCCTAAGCGGGACGGAGAGAAGGATGGCCGGTAATTAGAGAGGTAAGAGAGAGAGTTAGGTGTAAGAGAGAGATGTCCTGTACACAGAGAAGATGAAGCCATGATGAGAAAGAAGAGACCACACGCTGCAGTAAGAGATATAGACCTTATAGAAGATGCCAAAGTATGTAATGTATACATGAAAGAGTGAGATAATTAGAGTAGGAATGCAATAGATCTTTTTTTCAACTGTTAGATTACTTTCTTTGTATAACCCCCACAACACGATAAGTTTTAGAATTTGTGTATAGCATTGATTTAAAACCTAGACGGCCATCGAGAACACGCACAGACTAATGTGCGTTACCAGACCAGAACGCGAACGTTAGGATTAAGGAAGGGTAAGAAATTGAGAAGCGCAGAAGAGTGTGAGAGATGATGGTCAGTTGGGATGTAGTAGTTATCCTCTAACATGAAAAGAATGAGAAGTACCAGAGTCGAAGACACGACTTGCACTTTACATCAATGTATCGGATGTGCGACTATATAGAGGAGAAGGTCACGAAACTTATTCACCGAGACGAAGGTGAATTTACGGAGTACTGAATTGGCTAAAATGGATGCCTTAATCTAACCTTGTCAGATTTTCTTGATTATCATAAAACCGGAAGACACACTAAAACAACACGATATAGCACCTAATACCGAGCTCGAGCTAAAGCGCTTTAATTGTTAGAAGCGAGTTTTTAGGTTGGTCAAAGGACATACAAAAGTAGCCATTTTCAATCAAGCCGCTTTTGAGCCATAAAAATTGCCTAGTCAAAGCTAATCCAAACTTAAGTTGAAAACAGTAAAAGTGAGTTTAAGAATGAAAATCGCTTGGCAATTGTGATATATTTCTTCAACTATATTAGATTTTCTTGTGTTAATAAACATTTACTCTTAAATCAGCTTAAAATACCACTAAGTCTCGACGTGGGACGAATTTTTCTCTCATTACTATCATTTGCGGCAAAAGATGTAAGGTGAGAATATAAGGATTGAGAGTTTTGCGTGTCAAAAAGAGAAGATACCATCAAACACCAGCCTAAGATTAACCTAGGAAAACCCAAAGTATTTGACAAATCGCCCAAAGCAGTGATTAAAGCCTATATGAATGAGCATAAGTGGACCGGTTCGTGGTTTCAAGAAGCATAATTTTAGATTTCTCTTTGAGCTTTAATACCTTACAGCTATAGCGCGGATATACTATTGGGGCGCACCTAAGTCGTCGACTTCGACGTTTTTAAAGTTGCGTTACAAGCAGAATGTCAAGTTTTTATAAGTTCGTTGTGACAGAACCGAAGATGCCAAAACACACCGGGTTTTTTGGGAATCCACGAATCACCTGCCTAAAATTATACAATAGGAAAATGTTCTCACAAGATTATGGGGTAAATACTAATTAGTAAAAGCGATGAATTTAGTAATGGGAACATGCATCAATTACTTTTTGGGTACTCACAGAGGGTTCTTTAAGAATTTCTTTTTGAGAGTTTCATATACACTTAAAACCCAAATAAATATCCCTAAAGACGACTATCGAGAGAGCCTAGCCGTTTATATGCGTACAGGGGAGGAAACCGATAAGGGTGATGGATATACCGCTATATAGTTTTTATAGGAGTTGGCTGTCAAAAGGAAGAGGTAAACGATCGAATCGCCCCAAACACCCTGGCCTAAATGTTACCGATTTTAGATAGGAAACACAAGAACCACTCCAACAATTTATTTCACAGAGTACGAGAGATTTGATTTATTTAGCTTTATGAAATGCTGACAATATTTTTTCTTAACACTTTTTAGATTTTCTTTTGATTATTGAGTAAAGAATCACCTCGAAATGAATTCACAGATATAGGTGAAGCACACCAGGTGAGGCTCAGAGAGAGCTTATCTCGCTTTTTGGCCTATTGTGCTTACTTAGGCGATTTTTACCTGCGCATCCAAAGGAAGCTTAAGCTGACGTTGGGATAAACGCTTCCTCACAGAACTGTATAGTTACTTTTTTGAGAGGTTCTTTGCGCGATATGGGAACTGATGAGCGTGATAGGAGCAGCGTTTTGGATAGACCACCGTGACCTTAAGGATACCTAGGAGTCCAAAATTCCATTAAGCAGAGAAGTTGTCCATATGAGAGTGTTGGGAATGAGCTTTAATTCGTTTATATATCTTGGTGGCGAATTTACCATCTTTGTGGAGATCCTTCTTGTTGTTATATATTGAAGACACTGTAAGAACTGAGATAGTAAAGCTAGAGCTCGACATAAACAGCTTTATATATGCTACACCGGGAACCCAGAAAATGTACAGTATTTTCACGAGTATACGTTTCCATTGAAAAGATAAACCTACAACACACCTGAGAGAGCTAAGACTTATCCTAGGTGGGGATGTGTGGCCAAATTAATATTACATGGAAAGTGATGTTCAGTCATCGCAATGTGCTAAGTTTGCTTTTTCCTATTACCTTTAAAAGGAATTTGCGGTTCTTTTGCTCTGGAGAATCCCAACGACTGTCACACCAAACGTATACCTAACGCTCGAGAACTTTTAGGCGCTTTTTAAATAGTTTTTGGCTAACAAAAAAGGTTTAAGGAATTGGTTGGGTCTAGCCACATCAGTAGAGAATGTAAGTATTGGGGGAGAGGACCTTAAATACGAGTTCTTCTCTAAAAGAAGAGATACCTTGTTCGTCAAAGAGCAGCCTTGCCAAAAATTTTACCTCAGGAGATATATATAGGAATATTGCCAAAATTTATCGTAAAAAGATTATTTAGTAAATGCAGATAGCTAAACTTGTTTAGTTCTAACTGTTAAGATTTCTGTTAGCTTTTTATTATTCAGCGACCTTAGCACCTTAAAGGGCATAAATGAGCGATTTATAGTCAAAAGCTTTCCTAATAACCAGTCTGCGAGCATAGCGAGACTTGAGAAAATGCCTTACACCGAGACCATGTAAGGTCTAATTTGCCGACTTTTTAAATACACGTTTCTTGTGTAAAGTCAAAGAAAGATTAAACATCAACCTAGGCACCGCTGCATAATTAATTGTTAAACAATAGGTTATGTTTGGTTAAAAGACACACAGAGATCGAATCGGGACATGATTAGGGAGTTGATTTAGGTAATGAATTTATAATATTGTGTTCTGGGATTACTTTATAGATATGTCTAATTGTATACTAAAACACTTAACATTAAACGGTTGAGTAAATTACCTAAGCCTCGGAGCTAACGACTCCTCTCGAATTAGCTACAACCTTCCACACTCTGGATGTTTCGGAAGGTAAGAGATTAACTGACGGGAAACCCTAGATAGTATCATGTTACCTATGCTGCTAGATTTATGAGAAGCTTCTTTTTAATATTACATAGCAGTACCGTGCAATAGACAACAGCAAGCACTAATTATCTAGGGAGGTCCAAAAGTTATTACAGTATGAAAGAGTGATGGCATTTAGTTATAAAGAATTGTGAGCATAAAAGGTGGCAATTCAAGCAAGGGTTATTCAAACTTTTACGACTCTTCCTTTAGTCTATACAACACTTAAAGACTTTGCAGAGGATATTATTCGCCTATAACATAGCTCAAATGAACTACGAAACTTAAATTTATTTTGAGCTACATGACGGCTTTACGAGAAGGACTGCTAAAAAAACTGTAGATGCAGTGACCAGAGATAGTGGGTAAGGGTATTATTATAAAGAAGTATCTTACCGCAAATTCGTTAGGAAAGATACCTCAATTATTTCACTCTTGCCTAAAATAACAACAACATAGAGTGTATTTTGTTTTATAAAAAAAATAAACAAAGTGCCAAAAAATTTTTGTTTTTTTTTTTGGTTTTTATCTATATTTTAATTATACTATGTATATGCTCGAATTATAAGTATTGAATAGAGCGTTCATATTAATGGGGTATTTTATATGCAACAGTAGTAATTTTCTATTAGTCTATAGTATAAAATATTAATATGTTAAAACGACTATTAAATAACGATAATATTACCATATAAAGCATCGCTAGAACGCTTTTTTAGTATCTTTGAGAGAGGTTTTTAATTTTACGAGTGCTCTAGGCCAGCAATATGTATATAGTTAATTTTTATCATGAGTCCATCTTCAAAAAGAAGTGATAATAATCTCAATTCAAATACATTTCCGCCAATAAAATTTACTACTAGATAGAGTCCAACATATACCATTAAAAGTGATTTGAAATACGATTAATGAATTGACATATTTATTTCAACACTATTTACATAATTTCTTATGTTATAACATCACTTTTAAATTAATCAAGATAATACACTAGCTCCGTAAAACTACGTTCACTTTTATAAATTGAGAGCTTACATAAATAAGTTCCAATATAATGTATATAATTAATTATTATTAGAAGTTGTGGTCCATAAAAATAATTTATTAATAGATAACACTTAAACTACTTGGCCTAAATTACTAAGGAGTCCAAATTATTACACTAAACTTAATTTTAGTATATAATGCTAATTATTTTATCAAACTTTTAAAAATCTTATATTGTTATATATTATATTTAACATTCTTATAAAAACGAAATTTATATATCCCTAAGCCGGGGCCAATTTTCAGGACAACGGACTATTTATTTATTATTTAAGGATGAGTTCTTTGAATAACACAATTTATCATAAGAGAGAAATATACCTACAAAACACCATGCTAATTATTAGCTAGGAGTTTCACTAAATTTTAAATTTACATAAGTAGATCTATTTTATAAATAAGAGTATGAAATATGTTTGAAAGAATTTTCTTTTAACATAACTTTAGATTATTTTTATTTATATGTTATAATTAATATAACTAACATTAAAAACTTATACCATAAGTCATACGACATTAATGACTTTAATTATGTCACTTAAACATCTTTCCATCTTTCACCTATTGAATGTTCCTAAGTATCCCATATAAAGACGCTTTGGGCTGTGTTATCAAGAAGGAAGTATACAACAGCATTCGGAAACAGGAAAAGCTCAAAGCTACACGGACATAGAGCTCTTAAATTTACAAAAAACAGCTACGGAGCAAGCAACAGACCCAAGCTTTTAACTCTAGCAATGACACCACGTCCATTCCTGGGGCTTTATACGATCAAGTAGGAGCGGATCCATACGGGTGCGAACAATGAAGTGAGGCGGCATAGCATATGTGTCCCGCGGGCAGGGGGAAATTATAAAATCCCCAATATATTGCTGTTACGAGAGCTGGCGAAGCGGACCTCACTATGGTAAATCGTCAGTGGAAGCGATTCATTCCGTTGGCCCCAGCGAGTTTCGCAACCTCAACCCCTCACAAAACCCGCCTTTCTCTCCTATTATGCACCTTATTCTCTGGCCTCTGCCAAACTCCACATTCCTCTCCTCCAGACACATTCGTATGTACTGACTCATCCACTTTTCATCGATCTCCCAGCCGGTCGTTCTTAAGACACTCGCCACTATACATCTGCTAAAACTGACTATCAATCATCCTTTCCACATGACCAAACCATCTCAACATATTTCATTTATTCTCTCGTTTACTCCATTTCTTCACACCACACACACGTCTCTAATACGTTCATTCTCATTTTTAGTCAATTCTTCTGCACTTTGTATGCCCCTAAGATTGTCCAATCTGAACACATTGAACTTTAGATCTATACTTTCTTATTCCAAAACCATAAGTCTTCTACTACATAGCAGATAACACAGGGAAACAACATACCGTATGTAAGACCCTAGCACTCTAAAGATTTAGTCCCTATACATTCATCCAAGATTTTATGCACCAGCCCACCTTCCTGGCATCCAACATATAACCTAAATATTTTAAACTCAGACACTCTTTTCAGCTGCTCACCATCTACCATAACTTCCTCACACCAAGGTCTCACTCACAACAATAACCTTCTCTTATCTAACGTTTACTTTCAAACCTCCTTTTACACACCACCCTGCCAAAATCTCTCTACCAATCTCTCAAACTCTTCAAATTCGCCACACAGAAACAAATATCCGCATATAAAGTAACGGGGCACCCTCACACTCATCCTCCATTCTCCATCATTCTAACGACATTTCCCTTCACGCCCACCTTCAATTCTTTCATACCCGCATCCATATACAAATGAATAACCAAGGAGACATATACAACACCTTTTTGCTTCACTTCGGCTATTTAATCGTTTAAGCAATCACTTTGAACACCAGCTTCCTGCACACGCCTCACTATTCGTCATACATTCTCTGATTCCATTCAGAAGACGCGGAGTCTTGAAGAAGGAAGAAGCATGACACACGTATCACTGAACCACCATCCATTAGAGCTTCCTATGGGCAATCTATATATACTCATCAATAACCACGCCGTGATGTCAGAATCCAGTATATATATATATATATATATATGCACGTACAAGCAGCATATCACTCATGAGAGGAGCAAATCAATTGGCTTCAATTGAACAGATTTGATCACACAAATCCCTTATCTACGCTAAAACACCTTTTCTTTCACCAATCAGTCCTTCAGTAACTCGGCCGCAACTCTTTCGACTAAATACCAACATATACTCTCAATAACTCAATAGATAACCCACGAGCGACGATAATAATTATATTATCGCCTGAGCACAGTGTGTATTGATGCGAGCGAATGTATGAAGAGGCGAGGGCGGAAGTAGAGGGATCTATACTAGACTTCAAGGACGTAGCTTTCAAATCCTCGGAATCTATACCCTCCTATAACGCTTTATTACACAACTTCAAGATCCAATCACTCAAAAACATTCGGCTTCGTTCTTGATCATTTCACAAGTAATTTCATCTATACCTCCAATCCCGCGCAACTATCTCACTCATCCCATTTCCTCTTCTTTGCTAAAAACCCTAATCCCCTAAATACCTATTCCTTCTTGCAACATCAAACACACACAGTTCAATATACCTCTTTCATTACTCGGGCCATTATTATACAGGATCTTCGAAGTGTTCTTATCACACTCCCCTCATATCCATTTATCAGTTACAAAAACACCATTCCTTTTTATTACTCTTAGCAGTAACTTATTATTCTCATTTTTTTTAAACCTTCTCGCGCTTCCTTCAGAAGAGCTTCCTATTCCCTTGTATGCCCCATTCATCCTCCTTCCCAAACTGGGTTCATTTACCTTCTTTTCTTATGCGTGTATTATTCTTTTAGCATTTCTTTTTTTCCTCCTCATATAATTCAAAACATTCTTTTGAAACTGTCATCATTTGCTTTTAGTACATCCAACCAGAAATTTTTTTTTTACGTTTTAACAGCTTGCATCACCTCTTCTGTCTAAATCACTGTTAACATTCTTACTTTCTCCTTTAGCGGAGCCAATCATTTGCTTTCGTACAAGTAACAAAACTATTTTCTCAGATTTCATTTAGTTTCTCTGTGCACCTTTCATTTTGAATATATACTTGTGATGGTTTCGTACCTGACTCCTTCCTTATAACTTGTTCAACTAAACTTCATCACTCTTAATTTTACCCTCTTCTCCGTATCACCTTCTTCTCCATCCACGTCCCCACTAACTTAATTTTACTAGAACAACCATTAATGATCGATGAACCCATCTAAACTTTATATTGAATTACCTCTCACCAGACCAGTAATTAAAAATCTCCTTTCTTCACCAACACAAAATCAATCATACTTTTTCACTTCGATACCATTCTCTACCTACCTTAACTAATAGTATACTTAATGGATACTCTGTGTGTTTAAAGAAGTATACTTACAACACATACCTCTCTCCTCAAGAAATCAATCATCCTACCATTCTCATTTTTCCCGACACCCCAAAAACACCTGTTATACAATCTTTTTTATCATATATATAATATATATATATATATATATATATAATAATATAATATATATATATTAAATAAATATTTAAATATATAATATATATATATATATACATATGATATATTATATATATATATATTATATATTACTATATATATTATATATAATATATATAATTATATAATATATATATATATTATTATTAATATATACATATATATATATATAATATATATATTATAATAATATATTATATATTATATATATATATTATTATATAATATATATATATATATATATACTATATATATAATATATATAATAGTATAATATATATAATATATATATTATCATATACTACTATATATATATATATTAATATATTATATATATATATATATAGTATATATATATATATATATACTGTATAGTATAAAACCGTATTAATAGTCAATATTTAGGCCTGGAAGGGGTATTGGTACTACTGTTAATTTAAACATCTTAAATATCATAAAAAGAGGTAATTTAAAAAAAAACAAACCAAAAAAAAAATTTTGGTTCTTTAAAAAAAAAAACCGTTTTTTTTTAAAAATAATTAAAAAAACCGTTTTTTTTTCAAACAGACCCCCATTAGCGATGCTGGTCAAGAGTGAACGAAAAATATAAATTCTCGAACCTTCGATGAAGTAACGGAAGTGTTTAATAGCTAAATAAATTGCGAGAAATTCCCTTCCAAAAGCACTGTACCGTACCTCAGCAGGCTGAAGCTTCTTGGAAAAGAACGCCAATGGACACCATCACTTCTAAGAAACTGCTGCAGGACATCACCCACCGTATATCGAGGCGTCGTATGAATATACGAGTCGGTGAGGTGGTGGAGGGAAAACGAGGAGTACGGAGAAGCAGGGCTCTTTGATGAAGGTGACCGGCGTGGTGGCCTCTCGGTCAGGTCCGACGGGTGAGAGCCCGAGAGACCTTCCAGGAGTTTGAGAAGAGAGTTTGAGGTGGCGGAGAATGTCTGCCGCCGAAGGGATGAATCTATGGTAAGAAGTTCACCATGCCAAGAAATCTTCGGAGTTGACGCTGTTTCGTAGGCATGGGAAAAGACTGATGGCTGAAACAGAGGTCATGCGAGGGCGACGGCACGCCCGTAAGGGAGAGATGTGTGTATGGCCAAAGGGACGTTAGTGAAGAACGCCGACACACATTTAAATGTATTGACGCGTAATGCCGATATTCGACTAACCTTGTGAACACTTGGCGGAGACTGAAGAGAGGTCTCTTCCGGAGAGGAGCCTAGCGAATGAGCAGGTCATTAATGTTTTCGAAAGTTCGAATAGGGCAACTCCGCGGAGGATTGAATCTATAAAACGTTGGAACGATTGGGCGCAGCGTTACGAAGGCCGAAATGGGGTACAGCTAGAAATTCGAAAAGTTCATAAGCGGGTTATAAATAGGCAGTTTGTGAACGTCAGGAGGCGTGACTGGAACTGAAGAAGGCTTAGACAAGATCTATTTAGAAAAATGTTGACATCCGAGACAGAGTTGGGGGTGAAATCCGTAGTGGGAAAGGGGTGCCTTCTGGACTGTGATGATTAAGGCATGCTGTAATCGCCGGTAGCGGCGGTAGTCACCGTTAGGTCTTGAGCACAGAGGTGAAGAGCGGAGGCGTAGTCGGACAATGGAAAGGACGTTATGATGCCTTTGTTGAAGTAGAGTGTTAAACTCCAGCTTAGCAGCTTGAAGTTTTATCAGGGGCAAGACGACGGCGTGAGAGAAAGGAGTTTCCCATCGCTTCTATGTGGTGGGACAACGTGGTGTTTTAACCTCAGCAAAGGTCGAGATGGCGAGAGAATATAGATCGGAAGACATTTGCGAAGACAAGAAGGATTCGAAAAAGGGTGTTACCCGAAAGAGGGATATCCATGATGGAAAGAGGGTGACACGAATCAGGAAGAGGAGAACTGAATTCTCGTAAACTATCGAGTTAATGCAGTTTGGTGTAAGTCAAACTATGGATAATTGAAGCGCGAGAGAAATGCGCACCAATAAGGGCAAAGTAAAGCTCGGGGCGATAATTCCAAAGGGAAGTCATGGCGCAAAAGAGAGAGAGAGTAAGGATTGAGTTGTTTGTACCGTCGGTAGTGTGTAATGATGGAACTGTTAGCGGCCTGCAAGGAACCAAAAGGTTCTGCGGCACGGTTCTTCTGCAAGAAAGAACGGGGTAAAACACAGAAAGAAGATCCGGTATCGACGAGATAGGGATACAAGGTGGTTGAAGATCGTAAACAATAAAGGAGATTGCAACCCTGGAGTTAGCCACGTCCTGCGTTTTAATACGTGGCAGTGGAATTTAAATTATAAGCACAGGGTTTAATGCAATTGCGGGTTCGGTCACCCCATCGCTGATGGTTAAAACATACTCCTTGTTGGTTGTGCGTAGGAGGTGCGGAAGAAGGTGAGAAGATAGCTGGGGTTGAGGTTGGAGGTGCGGTTGCGCAGCAGATTGGCGAGAGGGAGTGGGTGACCGACGATAGAAACGACGATGCTGTGGAGGAGAGCAAGGATAGTGAGAGAAAGAAGGAGGAGAAAGCGGAGGGTAAGACTGGTAATAAGCAGGGCGAGCTTCAAGAGTGCAAATTCTATTTATTGAATCGAATATTGTATTTTCTAAAGTCGTAATACGTGCTTCAAGCAAAGCGGTATGGGCAGAAGGAGATTTGATTACATTCGCTAAACCTTCCGCCTGCGGGTTAGTGATTAGCTGGAACCCTAGACATAGCGGCAAAATTGATACATAAGAGGCAACGGGTTGTATGTTCTGAGCCGTCAGAGGCTTTGCCTTAACAATACGGTCTGCATATGCAGCGAGTTCGTGCAAAGTACTATTAGGATCTACAGTGGCGAGCTGGAACTGGAGTTCGGCGGAGTATTTTTGAAGGAACAATTGCCTAACAATGTTTATGCAGGGCCCAACTGGAGGACCTTCAAGTAAACCCAACATATCGGACAGCAAAGTAGACTTTCATTTTTAAGTAATTATTTTATTTTACCTAACCTATCTAGTAATATAACCTTCAAATCAGAATATGGCTGATTGGACAGCTGCAAACGAGGCAACACATCTCGTAATCGTTGTAACACCTTGGTTGGAAGGATGTTTAATAGAGCTCTAAATCGTTGAAGCTCCGAAGTGGATTCCAATTGAAGCTCTAAGAGGACAAACGTAAGGTTGATGTCCTCAGCGAGAAACTTACCATTATACGTTACTGAAGAAGTAGCTGAAGGTGCAGTAGGCATATCAACAGGCGCGGGAGTAGTCCCGGCCGTAATATTAGTTACATTTTCATTCTCATTATTTTCACCAGCCATGGTGGTGTGAATATTGAAGTATATAAAAAATATTAATATTTAAAAAACGGGCCGACAGGGGAACACTGTCGGAAAAAAAACACACCTGCCTAAATAGCTACCTATAACTAAATTAAAATGTTAAAAATAAAAAAAGGAAGGGTCTTAAAATTACAAAAACACTGGCCAAAGAGGCCACCTTGATCTCTTTAAAAAGGTAGAGAAATATGATTCTTTTTTTTTGTGGGCTTAAAATAAGCCAAAATAAGCCTGTATTGGAAGGCAAGCTGAAGTAGATCCAGTAGTAGACCACTAGTAGACCTGGTGAGGCACGGACGATGGAAAGTGGACCTCTTGAAAGGCAGTGAGAACTCGGTTGACTGTGAAGGCGTCTACAACTACAGGGGGCACCAGTTGTTGGCACTTGGGGCCAACGTAGGACGTGAATGAGAAGCAAATAACTAGATCCAATGTAATCAGAAGGCAAAATGCAAACAGCAAAACAAGATTCAAGAAACCTATATAAAAATATAAATAGAAATAATAATTGATAATAAAAAATAACAACAGGAAAATAATAATAAAATAATATAATAATAATAATAATAAATAATATAATAATAATAATAATAATAATAATAATAATAATATAATATAAGTAATAATAATAATATAACAATATAATAATATATAAATAATAATAATATATATAATAATAATAACAATAATAATAATGAATATAATATAATATAATAATAATAATAATAATAATAATAATAATAAATAATATAATAATAATAATAATATATATATAATAAATAATATGATAATAATAAAATAATAATAATAATAATAATAATAATAATAATAATAATAATAATAATAATAATAATAATAATAATAATAATAATAATAATAATAATAATAATAATAATAATAATAATGAATTTATATAAAAAATACAAAGTTATTAAAAGATGAAAAAATTATTGACAGAGAGGCCGGAAGATTTTACATTTTTTTTATTCTTAAAACTAAAATAATTTTATAAAGAAATACTGTAAACAATAAACACACTGTGGCATAATTTGAAATTTTTCACTTTGATAATTAAGAAACTTTACATTTAGAAAACACTTTATATTTAGAAAACACTTTATATTTAGAAAACATTTAAAAATATTAAACACTAATTCACCCAAGAGCTTATAATAAGGAAAAGGCACATTCACAAATAAGATATAAAACACCTTTGAAATAAAAGTTACGAACTGGACGGTGACGTCATAGGCGAGGCGAAAGAATAGGAGCACTGAAAGGAAAAAGTTAAGTTGATAGAAGTTCAGAACGGAGTGAGCTTGAAAGGCGGGAAACTTGGGGGTTAAAAACATGAGCAGTGAACTGGTGAATAACTTAACAGAAAACTGTTTGCATACCGCCCCCTTTTTTTTCTATCTAAGTTTAGGCAAATATTTAAGTAAAACACGAATATTGAGATTTTGGTGAGGGATACCTGAAGCATAGGAGTAAAAGCAAATTGGTTGCGCTAGATAAGAAAAAACTTGAATGCGATAGAGGCCGAAAAATTTGTTTAAAA
>JABUQX010038570.1:0-5000 GCA_015478945.1 Trachelipus rathkii
CGTTGTGCTTCGCGTTCGGTTTCGTTCAGGTGTTGTCGTTTTCGTTCGTCAGTGAAACGCTTACCTGCGTTTTTACCGTGCGCCGCTTCACTGTACCAGCAACATGGTGAGTTAATCTAACCTCAATACAAAAAGTGCCACAAAGTTCTTCATGTTCGGAGATAAATTTGTGAATGCCATTGCAGAATTTTACGATATTAGATTGGCAGTGATTAAACTAAAATAAATTGAAGATAATTTAACAAGTGGCTGACGCATGAGAGAATGCGATCTAACATTCAGGGTTCCGATTACCGTAGCTTGTATATAGTGGGGTGGGCGTGTGAAAAATTGCCATCTGGAAACAGGGTTACAATTGGAGGAGCTTGGTGGGTGAGATTCTCAAATTCCATTGGAAAAGGATTAAGCCTTAAATCGGGCGTAAAACACAAGAATTTGCTGGGTTATAATAAATAATAATAATAAAAATAATAATAAATGAAGGATAGTAATGGCTGTAATAATAATATTAATAATAATAATATTAATAATAATAATGTGTAATAATAATAATAATAGTAGTAATAATAATAATAAAAATAACAATAATAAAAATAATAATAAAAGCGGTAATAATAAAAATAATATAATAACTAATAATAATAATAGAATAATAATAATAATAATAATAATATTAATAATAATTAATAAGAATAATAATATTAATAATAATAATAATAATAATATTATTAATAATAATAATAATAATATTAATAATAATAATATTAATAATAATAATGAAATAATAATAATATTAATATTATTAATAATAATAATATGTAATAATAATAATAATAATAATAATAATAATAATATGTCATATGTATGTAAATAATAATAATAAAAAATGATATAATATTATTAATAATAATAATAATAAATATGTCATGTGTAATAATATGTGCCAATGTATAATAATATGTGTGTATGTGTATGTAATAATAGAAAACATTCAGTGGTAGTAGTAGTAAAAGTAGTAGTAATGTCATCAAGTAATAATAATAATAATAATAATGGCAATAATAATAATAATATCATGTGGTCATCAATAATTATATCGATAATAGTAGCGAAGCTGGTGATGATAATGACTTTGATGATTTTGTGATAAATACTATAACATACAGTAAAAAAGTGTGAAGTGGGATGATGAAGAAAATCCAGGATGGTGTAGATTTCAGAGAAATAGCTATCGAGCAAGAAACTGATAGTTATATAAAAGACCTGATAAGGGGAATGAAAACTAGTGGATTGAAGGCCTGTTACAAAGAATTCATCCATCGGGGTAAGGAGCTGTCTTTGGCGGTTGACATCTCTACAGGCACAGCTAGAATATTAGTACCAGGAGAATCTGGTGGATGATGTCATGAAAAATACATAATACACAAATCGCGGGAATTAAACGGTTTAACCGTTCTAAGGCGGATTCGTCTTCAGGTTGTCGCGGTAGGTAAAGAAATTCATACTCAGGTTGTAATGTCTGTCAGGAAAAAACCAGAGCGTTAAGGAAGATATCTCCGAAATTCGGCAGATTAAAGGAAAGTCTCGGAAGGTTTGACACCCTTCATGTGGACTTATGTAAGCTCCCGTATAGTATGGGGTTCAATTATCTGCTTGTTTTTATCGACAGATTTAGTAAGTATCCCTTCGCCTACCCTCTTAGACAGGCGACGGTCGACTCGGTATTAAATGTGTTAGTGGGCGAAATTTTTCCGTTCTGTGGCTCTATAAAAAGGCTCATCTCAGACCGGGGAAGCCAGTTCACTGCCAAATTATTTAATGACGTGTGTAACCTACTCAACATAGATAATATTATCACGACGCCTAACTCCCCTCGTTCGAATGGACTGGCAGAAAAATTAAATCAAGCTCTCATAGTGACACTAAGGTGTATGATTAATGATAGGGAGAATGAAGGGTTAAAATGGCCTGAAATTTTGCCTTGGGCACTTTACTGTTTGAGAATTAGCCCCTCTAAATGACCAAGGGGTCACTCCCAGTGTTCTTATGTTTGGCCAAAATTTATCAGTGCCAGGAAGCTTGTTACAGAAGGAGGCACTCAGTGCCACGGTCATCAAAGTGCCTATTTGAAGAAATTAGTGGCTTTAATGCGTAGGCCTCTGGCACCTGATTCATGTATAAAAAATAAGGCTCTTTGTTCCAAGTCTTTACAAACCAAGAACAGAGGTGTTGGCTAAGTCAACATTATAATGTAATGGAAACTGTGAAAGAGATACTCCGGGACCTTTCAAGTGTTACGGATAAAAGAATAACGTTTATATTACAAAGCAGGAAAAGAAGCAGTAGAAAAATTTAAGAAATGTAGGTACACATAGCATATGATAGGACATTTTAAAAACAAGAAATAAATAGGATTAATAAATAAATAAAAACGTTTTGAATAAATAAATGAATAAATAAATAGATAAATAAATAAAAAGAAAAAAAGGAGAAGAAAGAGGGAGGCTTCTTGGTTCTGCGTACAATTCTTAGAGTTAAACAGTAGACAAATTGATACTTATCCTTTCTAGAAAAAAATCATCTTTCCTCTATCTGTATGGACAAAATATAGCCAAATGGCGTTCAATAGTTATAATAAAATTACATGTTCTTTACAAAATGTCACAGGAAGGGTTTGTAATAGAAGAGTTGAAATAATCGAGCCTGCAGATAGGGATTAAGGATCCTTTATGTATTTTTGTATCTTGGTATTGTAAATAAATTCTGTATTTCTTTATAATAATAATGTCAAATTAGCAAAAAAACAGTGGGACGGGTTTCCACCACATCACAATAATATCATACCTCGTGATGGCTCTGTGCACCTATTATATGCACCTATGGTCTTTACTCAAAAAAGGTATTTATCTAATATTAATTTTAATATATATGAAAATATTTAGCTTTTAAACTCTTTGTTAAGCACCATTTTTGTAAGAGTGAGTCACGGGATAGGTGATATTCCAAGGAGAGTGGGTGAAAGGAAGGCAGTTGGAGCCTCACGTTATAAGAGAGGTTGTGTTAAACATCAAACATTAAAGACCGGAAAATTGTGTTTGGTCGTAGAAATTATTGTGTTAACTTTCACTCTCTTATTAATAATGCCTGTGAACTGGCCTATTGTGTTAACTAATGGATTGATTGCATTATTAATTGTTTTTAAACATTGATACCATTATTTACTATTTGATTTAATTAGTCTTAGAAATAAAAATAAGAAGTAATTACTTTTGTACACTGTAGTAACTCTTCAAGGGTTGAAATCATATATATATATATATATATATATATATATATATATATATATATATACTGCCTGCTATATATATATATATATATATATATATATATATATATATATATATATATCCATACTCTCTTAATATATATATATACTATATATACATATATATTTATATATATATATATATATATATATATAACTATATATATATACATATATATATATATATATATATATATATATATATATATATATCATATATATATATATATAGAAGTGAGAGAGAGAGAGAGAGAGGGAGGGAAAGGAGATCTGCAGTTCTTTTAAATGTTTTTTATTTTATACAAAAAAAAACATAAATTTTTTGTGGTTGCATTTTTATTTCTTTACGATAATTTTGATGGGGCAAACGCAAAGGAAAAAAAACTCTCCACTGTTAAAAAAATCAACTAAAAAAAAAAAAAATCTAAATTGGTTTATTAGGATTAAAGATGTGCTTAATTCTTATTTTTTACGAAAAACCATTTATCCTATCATGTGAAACTACACCAGAAATCTTTATTTTCATAAATACAAAAATATAAAGCGCAGCTTACGTTCACAAACCGGTTTTGCATATATATATATATATAAATATTGATAATATATAATATATATATATATATATATATATATATATATATATATATATATATATATATATATATATATATATATATACTCTCTCTCTCTCTATATATATATATAATATATATATATATATATATATATATATAATATAATAGCGAAATATTGCCAAAACGAATTTTAAACCTTTTAATATTTATTCAATAAATAGTTCGGGTAAGAATAACTCTTCCCCATTTCCAGTTTATTATAATAAAATTTTTAAACAAAAGCATTGTAGAAAAATTAACAATAAAAAAATAATATCAATATTAAATACAATGATCATATGATAATTAATAATTATGGAATTTTTATCGTAAAGAATTTCTAGATTTAAACAAAAATCTCACTTCAAGTGTAAAAGACTGTTAAAAATTTAGATTTCATTTTAAAGGAGGTTTGAGATGCCAAATATACAAGGATTCTAACAACTGAAGATCGGGTTCCTCAGTTTGGGACAATATTCCAAAATTGGTATCCTGTATATGGTGGCCTTCCTGAAGAGAATGAGCATTTATAGCTGAATAGGGAGGATGATGTAAATGGTCTAGGGTTCTAAATGAAATACCTTTATGCTCAGCAATACGTGTGGAAAGGCTTCGTATTGTCTTTCCTATGTAGGTGGCATCGCAGTCACCGCACTTGTAATGATATATTACTGATGAGCATAAAGGTAATGGGAGTTTATCTTTGAATTTAAAAACGGTTCAACTCATTCTCAAGGGGCGACACCATGTGCCAAAAATATCTTAGGGCTATAATAATTTAAAACTGGTTGATTTAAATTTCACACTTTGAAAGTATTTTGAAGAGTTGGGTGTAATAAATTCTGAATTATTCTTCAAATAATGTTTCAAAAGGTAATCAAGTTCTTTTGTAAAATTAACATAAGATGATGAAATTTTGTATCCCCTGTCAAAAAGAGTTTTAATTAAGTTGATTTTAAAAATATGAGGAATGAAAGAATAAAATTTTGTCGTCATCGGCTAAAAGTTTTTTTACGAACACTGGTTGTAAATATACATATATATATATATATATGCCTATA
>JABUQX010038570.1:35000-97500 GCA_015478945.1 Trachelipus rathkii
GAGTTCTACCCGACGACCTTGTCGCTATATATATCTGGTCAAAATAAAAAATTATGATATATTTTAAGGACCTCTTTGTGTAATATTTTTTTTTGATAAAAGGGGCCTAGCGATATTTATAAATTGCTGAAGCAGCTTTGTGGTTTGTTGTATAGATAAGGACGACCGCTATAGCTCATAAACCCCACAAAACGGATTGCCTACCAAAGACCTTTACTCGGTCAAGGCAAAGAGGTGAACTCATTTCTATATCGCTTCTCACCTAAAGATCTAAGCTTAAAGACACCAACCTCTGTTAACCATGATGATCGCATTATCAATGCAGAGAATTGGGCTTTTGCACTTAAATTAGTGCCAGCTCAAAATTAAGTCAATTGTTCCAGATAAAGCTAGAATTCCTCCCTAATCAAGTTGAATTCTAAATGAGGTTTTAGCTACCAACCATGGATGCGTATTTGGGATAATGGACTGGACCGAAGGGCAGGTTCATACCGCCACCAGGGCGGTATCTTACAAGATTTGTTTTCTGAGAGTGAAGGGACTGCAGGACAGCTGGTGCAGATTACATTTCTCATTCTCGTGAATTGAGATGCTACCATAAGCGTGTCCAACGAGAAGGCAACCATCTAATAATTGGCATATTTTGATGGCACAAGCGCCATTTCAGCAATCTCAACCAAACCTTTCCATAACCCTTTTTCCTACCGTCACATGGAAAACTAAATATGGGGGTGGAGTTACGCCCCTTTACAAAGGAATTACTTTTTAACTCACAAAAGTAAAAAAAATAATTTTCAAATAGAATGACTAAAGGAGGGAAGTTACTCCCCGCTAAGCTCTCAAAATAATTACCAGGTTAACGGCAAAAATTATGGTACAATTTTTCATGCTGATAAAAAATATTAAGAATAATACCATTATTCAAGTTCGTTGGAGTGAATATGTGGTTAATGGCTTAAAACCATCTGTTTTACGCGATAGAGCATCTCAGTAGCGTAAAAATGAATCTTGGTATGGGGAAGAAATGTATTCCCCAGATAATAGTGTTAAGGATATGCAATATTAAATTAGCGATAAATCAGTTATTGGAATGGAACCTATAGCTCCTAGCCAAAATACTGGAGGGCTATTCTCACAATAGTACAGTGTTTCCAAAATTGTTAAATATTTTAAGCACATGCATGAAATTTCTTAAAGTCTTAATTGTCTCTTTCGTATTTACGATGCTAATTCTAAGAAATTATTCAGCATCGATACAGGAAGTTCATATCTTTATTTAATAAAGGCTCCTGCGGAGAAAAAGAAAAATGCTATTGGCTTTCTTACAGCTGCTAATGGAAGCCAAATCAACATTTATGCTTGTTAAAAAAAAACAACTAACTTTTATTTTAAAAATGGAATATGAACATCAATTTTTATTAGCTAATGTAATTGACAACATATTAGGGTTTGCTCTCTTTACCAAATATAGATTTTTTTTAGATTTTAGCAGAAATAAAATTATTGGTGCAAATACTGATTTATCTTGTGAAGTCATTCAAGGGAATGACTCTGAAGCGCTACCCATAACAAACGATTTAAATTTTGTTAATTTAACTTTCTCTCATAAACTCCTTCCCGCGCCATCTCTTTATACTTAACTATTAAATATTAAATATACATTTTACTTGACGATATATATATAGTTTTTTAAATAATAATGGTAATGAAGAGTAAATAATAATAGTTATCCCCGATGGAGGCATGGAGGCTATCTCAAGGAATCCATTGTTCCTGAGGCATAGATCGAGCTCGTAATAATAAGTGTGTATAAATAATAAACATTTGTACAAATAAAATAAAGGGGGATAAAAGTGATTTTAATATTAAGTGTGACAACGATCTAGATGTTGCTGGATAAAAGGTAATGAAAGGGCAAAGAAAGAGATAACCAAATACTTATAAAAAGGAAAATGATTGAAGCACACCATACTCATTTTTCTGAAAAAGGAAGATGTGAAGAAAAAGAAAAATCGAGACTACCCTTCCAACGAATGTAGATTTAAGAAAAATTAAAGAGAAGGCTAGAAATATAGTAGAGAACGAATTGCAACTTAACACGGAAATAACAGAAAATAAAACGAGCTATCAAAAGAATCATTCATTATATTCTACAAAGAGTAAAAAATGTGAAAAAGAACACACAGTAAGTAAAAAAGAATACAGATGGGGATTACAAGAAACAGAAATATGTAAATTTTCTGTTAAAAAGGGATTGAATATCGTTTTATTAGCAAATGTAGTAGAAGGTATTTTAGGATTGCTTTTTTTTCTTAAAAAAGGCCTGTCATCTTAAAGCTCACCCAGATTATTGAAGGTTTTTAACAAATCAACACCCCTTTTGGCAGTTTCTCATATAATAACACTGTAGAAGGTTTCCATTCCAGTCCTACTAGTTTCAAAAGTACGTTTTTATCTATTAATATAATATATATATATATATATATTGACGATATTCTCATTGCTACTCCCACTCATGATGAGCACAAAGATTGTAGAAATAGTATTGGGCAGGTTAAAAGCTTTTAATTTGAGATTTAGTGCTCATAAGTGTCAAATTGGACAATCTCGGGTTACATTTTAGGTTTTGATATGTCAAAAGGTTCCATGCCCCCTAATGAGGATAAAACTACCGTTATTATGAATATCCGAAAACCCAAGACTATTAAAGATCTGCGTTCTTTCATAGGTAGTCTAAATTATTTTCGTTCCTTTCTTCCTGGTATTTCTGAATTTATTTCTCCTCTTCTTTCTTTTCTCAAAGGTGTGCCATATTCTATCAACGCAGAGCAAAATGGAATCATGAGGCAGAAAAAGCCTTCAAAATGGAACAATTGGCCCTCAAAAATGCAATACCTTTGAGTTTTCCTTCTAATAGTGCCCAAATATCTATTTTCACTGATGCTAGTCAGACAGCCTATGAAAATGAAAAAAAAAACAGTTCCACTGAGATTTTACAATCCCATTTGAATCCTACTGAAATTGGCTGCAGCATATACAGCAAGAAACTCCTTGCCTTGGCTAAAACAATTGAGAAATTTACTCATATAGTCGATGGTAGAAAGGTAGATGTGTTATGTGACAATCTTTCGGTCATACAGTCGCTTAAAAAAGAGCCTGACGCTAATCACTTGCTGGCAAAGGAGCAGTTGCACCTATCTTTCTTGTCTGAGTATGATTTAACAATACATCATATTAAATCTGAAGAAAATATTCATGCAGATTTTCTGAGTAGGACAAGCTCAAAGACCCGCTGAATGACCATCGAATTTGCCCACTCCTTCCACTTCTCCTGGAAAAATAAATATAGTTTCAGCAGTAAGCTCTTCTCTCCAACTTGGATATCAGAATTCTGAAGCAGAAGTTATACCAGAAGTATCCTGCAATGAAGGCTTTGCTTCGTAAGATTTTCTATCCTAGCAGAAATCTTCAATTTAGGATGACTGTAATGAACTTGTATCAACTTTTTATATTTCATCCAATGAAGTATTCAAGCTATTTCAGTGCAAGATTGACTACAAAGAATTGCAAGCATCGCAAGAAACTAATATACAACTTCAAAAAATATATAAATAATCAAGAAAATACTGGTCCCTAGCTTACTAAAAGGCTCTACTATTATCAGAATGACTTGCTCTCCCTAGTCATTGGTGAATCAAATTTACTTTCACCGCGTGTCTTTCTTGCAGAATCCTTTATTCTTCTTGTTATTTCTTATTCTCACTCTAAGGCATTTTGGTGTTAAGAAAACTCTGGCATTGCTTAGAAAGCTTTTTGTATGGAAAAATATGCCAAAATATATAAAACAATTTGACCGAGTTGTGTTGCATGTCAGAGGTCTAAATCTTTTCGCAAAACAAGCCCTCCATATGAATCTTATAGACCAGTATCCACCAAATTTCAGGTTGTCCATATTGACATTCTTAAAATGCCTCAATGAAAAAAACTGCAAGTACCTTTTAACAATGATTGATAGATTCTCTCTCGCTCTCTACTTTCACTTGAAAAGACATAGGAATACCGTCTGAGCGCAGGTTATGTGGAAAGGAATAGATTATTGAGCAATATAAAATATTACCCATGAGGCTGGAGCATGTAGGGAACTTACGTTTCTGATCGTGGAGGTACGTTTACATCGGACTTATTTAGCATATATCCCACAGAGTAATGGCCTCATAGAGAACGCTCTCAATAAGAGGGAAGCGCCTGTGTGAATGAATTTTGGTAATTGACTTAATGATTATCTCCGTAGTCCTTACTCAACTGAGTTGGATCAACAAGTCTCAACTAGCTATATCTTATTGGCTTGATCTGTCTCCCATTATGCTCTTGGGTGTTCTACGTATTGCCACCTATTTTGATATTTCTGGAACGGGAAGATTACCCCTATCCATCGTTCAATGAGATGAGCCAGAATAATCATACTCTCCCTGCTAACTCTGCCACATTCATATACCCGAAAGACTGAGAGTGCCTTCTCTGTGATACCATAGTTTTTGACCATGAAACAAATAACGCTGAAATAATCTAAAAATTATTACTTAGGTAGTACTTTCTCTTCTCCAGGCATATTTCTTGGCGCAAGTCCCAAAAATATACGTGTCTCGCTAAATGCATTGATGACAGGACATATATGTACTCGAGATCCAAAAGCATTATTTACACAAGTAATATGCAGATACAGAAATCAAGAGTGAGACACCACCGTTTGCTGTTAATAATGTTTGTTGACCGTAAATCTTACTTTTACAATTAATTATTCCCTAGTTATATAAACTTATCTTAGAATGTACCAGTGTACATTTGTATGTGATAGGAATTTACAAGATAGTGCTTAAAAACTATGGAACATTTAATTATATGTAAAATACACCAATAAAAAACATTTAATAATAAACTTACGTTTTATTTGCTTTATTGTTATACAATATATGATAGAACTCTTGAAGGTGACAATTTAGCGATATAGAAGATCTATAGTGGTATATTATCTAGATATTATAAGTAGGGTTATGCCATTACTAGTTTGAAATATTCCGATTCTATGCTACATACATGTCACAGCGTAATATCCATCAATATTGTGTAAATAGAAGATTTGAAAACATTTTTGAGTATCAGCATACTCAAATCCAAGTGCGATATACTTAATTATTAGGTTAACTTTTTCCATATATTGGCTCATCGAACACGTATTACGTATTAACTTTCGACATTGTTTATAAATGTCTCTCATATTTTCCTCCTGTATCCTAATCATGGATAAATAATCTTACTCTCGTTATTCTTTCGTATTATTTCAATATTTATTATTCTAAGAGGTGCATTGGTGTTTTTCAGGATATGAATCTGCCACGTAAATTTGTGGATAATTCAAATAATATATATATATAATAATATATAATATATATATACTAATATATAATTATATATATATAATATAATATATATATAATATATATATATATATATATATATATAATATATATATATATATATATATACATATAAAGCCAGGTAGAAAATTTTTTCAGTTTACATTTCACTCCATATATATATATATAATATAAATATATATAAGTATATATATATATATTATATATATATATATATATTATTATATATATATCATATATATTTATATGTGATGTGTTATATATATACTATATGTGGGATACAGTACCAAGTTACACATTTTCTATTTACAGCAATTAAAGTTGTCAGCAAATCGTGTAGCCTTGAAGATACCAGTGCTGAAGTTGTGGAAAAGTAGTCACTTTTCCACTACTTTCATTCGGTTTGTGGTTAGCAACCTCTACTTTAAGAAGTTGGTGCAGTTAAGGACCAGTACGATATCACTGACTTCTGGCCATCTTTCTTTTATTGTTTCTTTTAAATTAGTTCTCTTAATTATATTGAACATTATAGATCTTCTTCCTCAGTAATGACATTTCTTCTTGAGCGTTCCTTCATACTATTCTGATTCTTCTCTTTATACTTTTCATCTTTCTATCTTTTCTTTCTTCTAATTTCTAGATATTATTCTTGATGCAAAAAAAATGAGGTTTCTGAACTTAAATATCGTGTTATTGGTATATCTTTCTGAACTTAAATATCGTTTTATTTTTTATAATTTATATATTCATAATTATATTCAATTTCTCTTCTCCTCATTATAACTTATTCCTTTCCCTATCTCAGGGACTTACCTTTACTTATATACTCTTTATTTATGACATGAAGAAAGAAAGGGCAGTCACATCGTCAACTTCTGGTATGGAATAAATTGAAACATTATTATAACAATTAATTTATTAAAACCCCGAAAATAAATTTAAACAACCTTTTGAATGTTATAGTCAATTCTTGAAACATTATGAAATCATCAAATGGTTTTTAAATATTTTATACTATTTTATGAATTATAAACATTTGAATCTTTAAGAAGTTTCCATTTTTCAAAAAATAAAAAAAAATAAAAAAAATAACAAATATTATTTGCATTTTCAAACAAAAGTTTCATTATAGCAATTCAATTCAATTCAAATTGTCACTTTCGCTAATCTCCATTCAGCTTGGAATCGCTTCGGGGATATATTTCAGATTAAATGTACTCTCGCTTAAAGTAAGTCCGCAGACGTTAGTTCTCCTGCAAAAAAAATAAATATTTTATTTTCTTTTGTCGAAATTTTTTCAAAAATATCTGTAAATTTGCTTTGGAAACATTTGTTTTTATGGATCTGTAGCTAACACTGATGCGGAAATAGTTAATTACTTCACTGTATTTGTTCACATAGTTCCATTCGGTGCAATTCCGACATTCCTAATCTCATGTCTATGTAAGGTTTGTCTCACACATCCTAGTACAATAAGTATAGTTTTGGTCTGAACACGAAAGAGTGACATTGGCTTCAGCTAACTAAATTAGAATATCACTGAAATAATGGTTGCAATATGTTATCAATTAGGTAGAATTTCGTATAGATTGTGCTAGGTATTAAAAAAAATATTGGAAATACTTTTTTAAATTTTGACTTATAGCTGAGTTTATGAAAATAAAGATTTATCTAGGAATAATATTAATAACCTTTCATTTACAGTATGCGGTTATAGTGCCTACTACTTTTAAATGGAATGATGCTCAGAATTAATATGTGGAGTTACTAGATACAGTACCAACATTCAATGTGTACACCATTCGAATAAGCATTAGTTTCTATCTTCTTTACTATTAATATAGTATTCTCCAAAATTGAGTTATTTTTTAAGTTGATAAGAATTTAGATAATTTAATGATGCCTATCATTAACTATGTTAGTATCTCGTATCTCCTATCATAATGCTAAATACTTCTAGCAGTTGATTATAGTGTATTTCTTATATATTTAGTTATTGGTTTTTCCCAGTAATAGAATCATTATCGTTTTCTGGTGAGTTGGATTCTGATTTTTATGGTAGACTCTCCATTATAGTGGTTAGATTTAAAGTGTATTTCATTCTTTCGATTTTTTTCCATCTCATCTTATTCCATATTCATTGATGGAAGGAATTTATATATCATTACTCACCACTTAATTATTTACAGTTTCCGGTGTTTATTTATTTAAAGTTTATTTTATTGTTAAGAATTCTCTTTTAGTATTTCCTTTCCTTCAATCATTAAATCTGGTTAGGTAAGGTGTTAGGTGAGATTATTTGGGTTAGGTTTATGTGATTAGGTTTAGTAAGGTATGTTTAGATGAATTAGAAAATTTATTTTATTAACTTGTGTTAGGTATTAAGATTTCCTTTCAAAATTGATTCCATAATATTTCTAATTCCTTTCTCATGGCGTTGGTAAATATATAACTTAAACTATATATCTGCTCAATCGAGAACCTAACTAACCTAACCTAACCTCCTATCCTACAAATAAAACAAAGGGCTTTAGGAATAGTTACTTTGAAACTGATAAAGTAAATGATTAATACTATATTAATATTATAATTATATATTATTTATGTAATATATATATTATATTTATATATATATAAATATATATATATATATATATATATTATATATATTAGTATATTATCTATATTTTATCTAATATTTATATATATATTTATTATTATATATAGATTATTTTAAAATTGATATGGCATTTTTAACGGTTTTTAGATATATATATAATATATATATATATTAATATCTATATTATATAATTTAATAATATATAATATATATAGTATTAATATATTATAATATATCATTATATATATATTAATATATATATATATATTATATATAAGAATAAAAGTGAAATATTTTATATATTTATTTGTGTGTAAATCTGTGCAAATAAATTCCTTTTGATTATTTTTATTTTTATTTTAATATTTTAAAATTGATATTGCTACATGCTAGTACAGACAAGCCATTTCTTTTTAAGTATAGTAATAAAAATGATAAATCATTATCACTTTTCAACTCCCTCTCAGATAGCAATTCTCGTCCGAATTTGTTCAAATTTTCAATAGATATTAATTCGTGATATAATTACTAAAATTAAAGTATTGTTCTCAAAAATTATTAAAATATGTCTTCTGCACACAACGCTTATAATTTATAAATTATTCCTATAGGACTAATTACCTTTATTTTATTAATATCATTCTACAAGATTTATTTATCAATTATTTATTACTATACACAATTTATTATCATTTATTCATCCCATTTTATTCTTTTTAACTCTCATTACGTCATATCGCCTCATATACTAACATTTTACTCTTTTTTATTACATTTATCTTATTTTTACTATATATAAAATTTTTAAAGGAAAGTTTAATTATTTTTTTCTTCCTAATATTTTTTTCAAATCATTTATTTAATATCAGTATTATAATATTGAGAATTATTAAGTAGGTGTATTACTACTTTATATTATTTGGCTTATATATCTTCTTATCTCTTGGATTATATAATATATAAATATTGATGTTCAAGAATGGATATAAATTATTAATATATAATGTATAATTAAATAGACCAAGGTATGCCTATAGCAATGATACTTATTTATAATAATTTATATTTTAATTATTATATAATGTCTTGAATATAATCATTAAAAATCGTATTTGCATTTTTTCGTTGTTGTGGGCAGCAGTAGAGGACTCCAAACTTCTCCGTTCCGTTTGGGTGTGTTCCAAGGATCTTCTCTGCTCTTTTGCATCTCTAATATCAAAAGGATGGAAACTGATTAATAAGTTAGGGAATTTCAGCATATAGAGAATTTTTATTTATATCATAATTATTATATTTCATTCAAATATTTTTAAGGATTTAGTTATTTGAACTTCTTCATCGAATATCTCTATTGACGTTTAATTCCTATATATTGTGTTATTAGTTGATTTATTTAATATTATTATTATTACTTATAGTATTTTATTATTACATGAAAATTATATATGTTTATATTAAGTAGTATATATTCCTTAAGGTATGATTTAGTAAATAATGGTTAAAATATAGATTGAAGTAATGGGATAGTTGCAAAACCTTACAGTATATAAATGGTATTACGTTAGTAGAGGTTAGTAGGTATTACGTATTATATAGTATAGTTAGCTTAATATAAATTTTGGTGGATGCACTGTTTAAGATGTCGGAAATAATATTTATATATATATATTATAATTAATTAGTATATATATATCTATATAGTATAATAAATATATATATTAATATTTATGATTAATTATTATATATTAATATATATTATATATATTATATTATATTATATATATTAATTATCTAATTAATATATATATCTATAAATATAAATTAATATATATGGAATAATATATATATATGGTCATAATAATTGTTTGACAAGTGATGGGGCAAAGCATGACTAATATAAGTTGTGTATTTATATATATTATATATATTTATATATTAGTATTATATATTATAAATTAACTTATATATATATATACTATTATTATTAATTAAATATAATATATATATATTATATAGTATATATATACTATATATATAATATATATATATATATACTATATATATAATATATTATATAGTATTAATAATATATATATAATATAATAATATATAATATATATAGTTATATTTGTATATAATATATATCATGTTCACTATATATATATTATATATATATATATCTATATATAATATATTATATATTATATATCTATATATTATATATATATATAATATTATTAGATATATATAATCGATTATAAATTTGTTACATAAAACGGTAACCTTCTGCAGACATTTAGTATGCTTTGAGTTACAGTTGGAATCTTTGTGGTAAATTCAGCATTTGATATAGTTTGTATTGGGCTACTGAATTATACACTTATCTACCTTTAAATATATAGTAGAATCAATATTTTCTTTCTTCTAACATTGATCTCAATGATATAATATGTTATTTCAATATTTATCTATGGAAAATTTGAGTACAGCTCTTCAATTAATTAGTATGGTAGCTATGATATTGGATAGGCAGTAAGCTTCCAACGGAGGCATTCTCAATGGCATATTATTTTTATTCTTCCATCGGTATATAAGTGTAGATGTATGAATAATGGGCTCAGATGTTATTATTGAAATAACTCCACATTTCAATTTATAAGCGAAACTTTTATCATTAGAATTTATCTCGAAAAGTTCCTTTTATTTCATCATAAGTGGATTGGTTTGATGAGGAAAATAAAGCAGCTCAAGGGAAATTGGTGAAGGATTACTAATGATTTGTAAGTGTTTTTCTTTTAGTCATGTATATATATTAGGCATATAAAGTACTATGTCTTGATCATAATTATATAGGACTTGTTAGAGAAGGGATAGAACATAGAACCCCGTTTGTGGCCAGTAGTAAGGGTAAAAAACGCCACTTAATACTCGACCTATGAATTCTCTAAGGGTTTAAAACAATATTGTTGGTATGTTGCAGACAGTTGAGAGGTATACTGAATCGCCCAGTGTGGGTATGCTATTGGTGGAACATAATTCTGATTGAGGAAATCTGAATATTTCTCCACTCAATCAGATCAAGAACTATGTGATTATAAATTATACGACATATACAGACTAATCAAGGCAACCGAGGGTTTCCCGCAAGGCGACATCACCAGGTGTCCAGACGCGAATTCTCTGTATCTATCCACGTTCATCTTCGTTCTTTTTTCTGAGACCTGTTATAGATGTTATATGCTGGTGCATTATAAGCATTAGCTAAACTGTGCCGAATGTCATAGATGTCAAAATGTAAACGGGAAGTCAACAATGAGCTACATGGTGTGAGAGGGCAATTGAAAAAAGGGAATTAACTGCCTTTCTCTAAAGTGATTGCAGGCATCGAGTGAAGCATCTATTGGTCATAAAGGACGTCGATATGGGAGAGTACAATATGCGCGTGCAAATTTTATTAATTGAAAAACTATAATCATTTGGAAGGTTGTCAAACTTCATTCAAAGACAACAAAACGGTGGGTATTTTTCAATGCAAGCAGTTCATACCTGAGAAATAAGCAACGTGTAGTCCACGGTTACTGAACGATTGCGTATCTCTCTAATCTATGGAATGTTGTGACAACTGTTGGCGATGAGATCGATGTCTATTTTCGCTCGTTCTTAATCTTAGTGTATTAGATGTTAATGGATCTGTTATGTTGTTTGGCTCATTAATTTAATTCTGGCCATAGCCAAGTTAAGATATTTTTATTTGTGAAAGAACGCAACATATCGTTAAGTGTATAGAAACCACTCAATTAATTAGAAGGTTTATGATGAAAAACGTTTAATTATCTTTGATTCTCCTCGCGTTCTTGATGACAAGATCACAGCCTGCATGTTGTCTGTGATGCGACTCGTGAGGACAATAATAGAAAACGTCAGGTACTTTTAAGCCAGACCACAATTATCAACTGGATAAATGTACTATGACGCGGACAAAGCATTCAACTGTGAGTGATTGACAAAAGATCAGCTCTTACTAAAAAGCACTAACCGAAAGTACTTTCCGGGTGTATAAGGGGCGGACATCACCAAGGTTGAGAGGTATAGTGTGCAGCGCCGGTTGTCCTAGATCTCACTTTCTGTTGTACTCGTATTTAGCTTGTATTTTTAGGTGGAGGATGGTTATATTGTTGAGCCTGAGAAATATAATATTTGTCTCGGCACACATTTTACTATATAGTTTTCAGTCTTGACAGAGGGGTGAAGGATCAAACACTATTTAATGAGTAAGGGACAAGAATTAATAATCTGGCGATACTTGTTGGCAGAGAAACTCTCGTGAACTTAGGAAGACAAATGTTGCGGGAACATGTTAGAGGATCAGCAGGGGCATAATTAGGACGTGATAAGAAAACTGATATTTTTTCATGCTTTCTTTTCTACAAATCAATTCACAAAATTAGCGTTGGATGTCGATAAGATATAATCAGTTTATATAATAAGACACACGGTATGGTTGCTCCTGTATAAGAGAAATCGCCGCAATAGAGAGAACTAGGAGAGTAGATCCAGAGCTCGGTTCTTCTAGTTTTCAATTGCTCTTCGTTATTTTTATTTTGTGGTATAAGATTGTTAAAGGATATAAGATGGAAATTATTTAGATATGGTACGCAGGGCTAAGTTTTTATATGTAGGAATGTGGATCACTGAATCAGGGTGAATGAGAACATATATGAGAAGGTAAAGAAAGAATTTTTATGACGTAGCCCTTTAACTAGCAATGGCGAATATATTTGACAATTAAGTTTTTAGATTAATCCTCTCTTGGGCTATTTCTGAGGACTTGTGGTTTTCCGCTCAAGGGTACAAAAATATCGCTCGCTCTGCCGGTGCATCTACACTTAACTTTTTTGAGTGGTTGTTAGAAACGACTGAAGAGAATTAAAGAATGAAAATGTCAACTCTACTCGTATTCAAGCTTGCAAAAAAACTTGGATATTCTATACTAAGAAACGTTTTTTTATTTTTAAAGCAAAATCACTGATATTTCCGCAGGTCTCGTGACATCTATACCCAATGATGATGTGGTCTGCAGCCTTTTTCTCGTAACTGGTTTTCTGATATATCGCGGAGAATTCATTAATTTTGTATTGTATAACGCTAAAGTTATAAGTTTTTAATATTAGATTAATGGCATTCTTAGCACGCTAGAATAGTTTTGCGATGCATCAATTCATATACTTTATAGTCAAGCCTAATGGATCATAAGGGAAAAGAACATATTATTTGATCATATATCGTTCTGTTATATAAATCTCATCTTATATGTGCTTCAGGTAAAGGTCAGACGAAGCAGTTGAATTATTATTATGCAATAGTTTTATCCTTTATTAAATCTTTATACAAATTTTCATTAAAATTACGTGAGAGCAGAGACGAAAGCAGTGTCGATGGAACTCATTTGCTGGTATAGAGGGTGCAGGTGCTTGTCATTTGTGTTACGGGAAGAGCACGGTGAGTTCAGCCTGTCTTTGGTCTGCACTGGCTCGCTGTTTTAGTATACTGGTGCACTTGAGAAAAACTCTGAGAGTAGTTATAGTTTGTGGGTGGTATGCAGTAGAATCAGACTCTTTTATGAGTATAAAATTCAGCTTAAGGGAGCAGTAAGATCAAGATGTAGGGAATTCTAACAGAACAGCTAACACATTGCAGATAAGTGTGCCTAAATATCTCAGAGAAGAGTTATATAATACTCTCTACATCCTTCTCATTCCACAGCTGACTTTCTACAATATCCCTTATTAAAATAACTATTAAAATACTCTATATATACATTATTTATGCAATCATTTACATCTATAAAATATAATAGAACGGGAGAGTAGGTAAAGTAGTATCATGGAATAACATCATAGTAGTTAGATTTTAGTCATTATTGTAAACGGGGAACTCGTATTATGCTACTATTATTAATACTTTCTTGAATTACATGTTTTTTGTGCTTGTGAGGTAAGCCTTCATTGTTAATAGTCAACCTGTGGTCAAATAATTGTCCTCAATACGTACGCATAATACTATCGGGTAGGTTCAATCCCCTAGAGAAGGCATATATTAATTCTCTTTAGTTTATTAAAATAATATATTGATTCTTTCTAAAGTTGAACTGATGCATTGCGATTATTATGCAATAAAGAATAAAAACAGCTCTAAAATTAAAGATCACGAGAGTTCATATATTAAGGATAATAGTCATGGTACACCTGGTGATAGTCCGCCTTGTAACGAAACTTATCGGTTGCCTTTGATGAACTGTGTTTTTTAGAATCCTAAGTTATTTTGTGACCTTGGAGGATCGCTTCAGTTTTAATACACCGTCGGCATATAGTCTTCACGCGTCACATAACGATGGTACTGACGTGTAGGTTTCTAAATACCAGAGTAATAGGCAGTTTAATTTCATTTATCTCATCCTCTTATATTGATTTCTTTCTTATCTCTTATATCTATATTAATTGTCGATTATTTAATTGTACCATTATTTATAACATTCTAATATAATAAAATTATATCAAGAAGAGAGATAAGGAAACAGGTATTAGGTGACACCTTGGTGATTATGTTCGCCCTTGTACGGGAACTCGTGATTGCTATTTAAATAAACTGTTTACTTTATAGATCCTAATAGTTTATTGCATTGGAGGATCTGTACTCAGTTATGTATATAGCATCATGAGGCAATTATATGGTACTACTTACACTGCGGACAACATGCTGGTGTTTCAATCACCTCAGAAGATAGGCAGTTTAATTTACTTTTATTGGTTTTGACTATAACATAGGATTCTATTTTGTTTTAACATTATTAAGCAGATACATTAGTACGTGATTATTTATGCAATTAATATTATACATCTTAAAATTAAAAGTAAACTCAAGAGAGATATATAGGACAGGCGGACACCTTTGGTGGAGTCGCCTGATGCAGGAACTTCGGTTTATTCATTTATACTGTATTACTGTTTATATAGAATCACTAGTTTTTTTTTAAGTTAGACATGATAAATACAATTTATTGACATGATTGAAAAGGTTTGTTCTACTATGGGTTTGTGGTTTGCCATATAGTTTTTTCATTTTATTCGCTAAAGGACCCGCTAGGGCGTAACAAAACTTTGTCCAAACAATAAAATATTTATGCTTTGTCCAGTTTTCCGTCAGGCGAAGTTTGCTTGTTTTATTATTGTTATTGCCTAAATTTATTGCAGAATTGTATGATTTAAAAAAGATAGCGAGTTATTTGAGTTATTTCTATTGTTTATATATTTGGTTTAGATCTAATGGTGAAAACATCTGCTGGTATGATTGTCTGTCATTATGATAGGACTATATATTTGTGACTGAATCATTTGGTTTCCTTAGCCTTTTGGGTATAAAAAATAATAATTAATGGCCTCATAATTTATATTTAAAGGAAAATAAACAGTACCTGAATTAGGATAATGACTACTAATCTGCAAATAAAGTTTTTTACGTTTGTTGATACTGTTTTGAGAGTTCCACCTCTCTTTGTAATGGACGAAGTTTTGAAGCTTTCCTTTGGATTCTCACCTTTGATGACAAGTAAATTGTCAGAAAGGTAAGCAACTTACCAATAACTAGGCCTTATGACAACGTTAAAGACCTTAGACATTTTTCAATTAGAATTGACACTTTCCACAATGGACAAGCTAATATTCATTCATAAAAGAATGGTATGGGACTTATTCTTTTATTCTTATACATTTCTCCACGCTTCAGTATGTTTTATATTAAAAAAAAAAAATGAATATCAGGTATTTGTTAAGAGAAAACTCAGATTTTTACTCAAGTCAGTTAAAATTTTTGTAATATTTTAGTTCTGTCTAATTTTTCATTATTTCTACTCTGCTGCATACTAGGAGCATAAAATGTGCAGAAATAAATTATATAATAATAAAAAAGTAAGGTTAATAAGCTTTATACATATAAAATATTTAATAAAATGTTATAGACAGAGACATATTCTGATTTGTCAAGAAATGGAGTGACCTTTGCTGTGCACTTGAGTGGATCAACAACTATACAGTTTATTATATATATCTTTTAAAAACCATAACGATATTAGCAGTAGTAAATATTTATAGTATATATATATATATATATCTATATATATATATATATATTTATATATATATATATATATATTATATATATATATATATATATATATATATACTGGGTATATATATATATATATAATATTATATATATATATATATATATATTATTATATATTATATATATATATATATTATAATATAATATTTACTGTTTGTATAATATATATATATTTCGGCGTCGGCGCGGGGTTGACAGGCCCGCCTCATTTAGGAGGGTGTGATCGGTCCACTCTAATAAAAAAATAATAAAAAAAAATAAAAATTTATTTCGCTAGTCAATTTTTAATAGCCACGGCGGGGTAGTACTACAGTTTTATTAGATTCATATTCTTAAGTTTCTAGAAAGTTTTTATATTTTTAAAAAATGGTTAGAAGTTCAGAATATTGCTTCAATAGTTCACTTTTGACAAAAATGTGAGTTTTTTTAACTTCGTTATACAATGGAAAATTGTGGATCGATTTTATTTAATTATTTTTTCAGTGGATCACTCGAGTATGTTAGCTTTAACTGGCAAAGTAAATTTTTTGATCCAAACAATATTAGTGGCAAAAAAACGGGGCTAACTTGGTCCCGATTCACCACCGCCGTAAAATTGATGGGGGGTGGGACTCGGACCAAATTGTTTTTTCGTATTTTTACCGTATTATTATTGACATTTTTATTCGTATAATTTAATTTAAATGTTAATAAAAAGGTTACTTATATTAAGTGAAATTTTTAAAAAATGAAATTTAAATTAAAAACGAGAACGAAAAAGTGCTAAAAATTTTTGGGCGGAGAGGGGTGAATGGGACACTTTATTTTATTTCGTATTTATTTATGCATTAATTGAATTTTTTATTATGATTAATCTCTAATCTTAATCAAATAGTATTTCAGTAACTAAATTAAATATAAAAATTGAAATTATCGTAACAGACGAATTTAAACAGATGGTCGAGTCACCCTCAATGGTGGGTCCGCTTCACCCCTCCACCACGGTCACGCTGACTCGGCGTTATTCAAACTTTATTATAAAAACATTTTTAATTTTATTATATAGATTAATTTACATTCGTATTATGATATTTTTTTGTGTGCTTAATGCCCGACTATAGGGTGACCGTGATTTACCAAAAATAAATTAATAATATATCAGTTAGTCCATTAGGGGAGAGTCGGGAGACAAGTTATACCTTAAGTGGTCCCGCTCACCGCCGACCGTAATATATATATATATATTATATACTATATATTATATATATATATATATATATATATATATAATATATAATATTGTGTGTAAAGTTTAAATATAGATTGTATTGATAACATCGCTTACGTTTCTTTAATTATCTTTTAATTCTCTTTCTACGTGCGTTAACGACTTTTAAGGTCATATCATAGACTATTAACTCTTAGACCGATGTCTTTATTTTTTGTTAGTTCTTTTCATTTCAAAATGTTGAACGTTTAGTTAAAGATTTACTTTTACTCATTTCTCCAATCTATTCACTGACTATAGGATGACTTTGCATTCATTCTCCATTCTGGGGTGAGAATGAAACCACAAGGGGGAAGAACAAACCTTTATATTATGCAACTATTGCCAACTTTGGTTTATATAGCTAGGTTATGAGGTATATATACATATATATATATTATATTTTATCTAAATATATATCTATATAAATATATTTTATAAAATTTTCTTTACTATACTTAGGGAATATAAAAATGTTCCTTCTTAACCCCTAAGGAAAATACTGTTTCATTCCTTCTATAAAAATTGGTTGTTTTGGGGGTTAGAGAACTGAAAATTAAGGGGGAAGAATGGAAAAGTACTTTATTGGCAAAATAATTGTACACAGGTAGGATATATATACATAAATATATATATATATATATATATTGTAATGTTCAAAAGTCTGGGGGTAAACCGAGACTCAAGAACACCAGCAATGGCAGCAGAACATATAATGAATGGATGGAGAAATAATAATTAATAATTAGAAAATAAATAATTGTAATAGTGAAATAGTGAAGCGTAACTTACGTAGAAAAAGAATCATGCAAAGCAGAGCAAAACAAAGCGGCCCGCTGGGCCCAAAAGGCCGAACTCCATTTCGCATAATGGATGAAGCAACTTTCACTCGCACACCACATAATGAGATGGGAATGGAATGAGATGATGGATTAATTCTCATGCAAATTTCATAATTTAGCATATTGCAATAAAAAAATAAAAATGATTTAGTTCAACCAGCGAAGGCATAAGCGTAAATAAGTAAATGGAAATTATATTATAATTACCTTAAATCCACTTCAGATACTGTACCTTGTTTAATATAATAATACCGTAATATAATGTTTTAAAAGTAATTTTAAAGAAATTATATATTACTATAATTGTTATAGACTTATTGTAACCTCTTTATAGCTTAAAATATATCCCTAATAAATAATCTCACCAACTTTACAAGAAACAAACAATAGAATAAGAAGTAATTTACTGTTCCAATAACCTTACATTCGTGCGGCTGACACATCATTCCACAAACTTATATTTCATTAAATAAATGTCCCCGGTAATAATGAAAATAATGAATAATGACTAATGAAGTACTTTACTATAACTAATTTTAGAAATACTATATCTTTTCTAATCAAATAAAATAAAATAACAGGTAGATTGATAAAATGACACTATATCTTTCTTAATTTAATGCACATACTTAGTATGGGTATGTTTTCTGTTCGTAATAGAAAGTTTATACTAACATACACTTAAATTTATAGATTTTTATATATTTCTTTATCTTTCTTTAAAGTGATTTTTTCACAAATAAACCAGTTTAAATTGTTTATAATGTCTTTAACACACTGGTTATTTATTTTTAAACTCCACTCCAATTATAGCAATCCATTTAAAAGTTTCTTAGAATATATATTTGTCTTTCTCTTTTTGTTCATTACTTTAATATTTTTCCACCAGTATTTGATTTTTACTTTACACTCAATTTAGAGTAAACTCTTTTGAATTTTCTTATAATGCTCCGTTGAAAGTATTCATAAACTAGTTCAAAGTATTTCTAAACTAGCATTAAGTAATCCTGAACTTGTTTAATTAATCTGGATCTGGAACTATTTTATCAATCTTGAACCAGTTTCGAACTAGTTTATTAATCTGGATCTGGAACCAGTCTAGTAATCCTGAACCAGCCTATTAATCTTGAACCAGTCTATTTAATCTGGATCCAGTCTTTCAATCCTGAACCGGTTGACCTATAAATATTTAAGTTGCTAAACTATATATTCCTTTTAAAAGTTAAATTTCAATCTTATACACATATGTTATTTTCTAACTAATGGAAATTACAAATTTAATTTTAACAGCAACATAACCATTAAAGGCATAATAATGAAGTTTCAATAAAGTTAGTAAAAATTATGTGAATCTTGAGACTATCAGTCAAATAGTATTAATAAGAATAAACTTCCAGACGCTCATTTGATACTTTTACTATTACATTTTATTATGAGAAACTAGTTCCAAACAAGCATTTTTACTTACGTTTATTTTGTATGGGAACTTAATATATTCTGGCTTTACTATAGTTGTTGATCATCATGCTGTAGATTAAAGTTGTTAGAGTTTCTTATAATAAATCAAAGGAAAAAGAGGTAGAGATTGTTCTCTACATTATCACCCCCACTATAACGTCACATAAGTGACGGAAAAGATTTATTAGCCAATAGAGGGGGGGGAAGTATGACTTTTAACTCGAACTGGATATTAGAGCGTTAAACCATCACCATGTTAATGAATAAAAGGAATGATGTTGTACGGTTAGACTTTTTACATACACGCGCAACTAATTCTTCAAATATTTTTATATGTTAGTAATTTGGTTCAGCAGTACAACCACTGCACGGGGCTGCAATCTTTTTTTCCTTCTCTCTCTCTTTAATATTTTGAAAATTGTTTTTCCTTCTTTTGTTCTTGAAATGGCTTTAGATAAGTATAAGTAGGAAGATTAGAAGAATTATAAAGATTTTTACAATCTGTTTGAATGGTATTCACTGATTTTATAGGATCCGGACGGGTCTGTATAATATTTGAAGGAACAGGATCATGTTTGGTCCTAGAATGTGGAAGATCACATTGGATCTCAGTGGACGAAAAAGAAGGTGTCGTCAAAGAAGAAGTAGAAGGAATACTTAATAAATTGGGTTGAATACTATTTGTAGAATTTGGAAAATCCATTTGGATTTTTAGAAAGTCTGGAGGATCACGGTGGATCTGAGTGGAAGAGGTAGAAAGCGTCGAAGAAGAATCAGAAAAGGAATTTGAACTATTTGAGGGTTGAACATCATCTGTAGAATTTGGAGAATCCGTAGGGATTTCTGTAGAGTCTGGAGGTTCACATTGGATCTTAGAAAAATAACGGTTCATAGTATTTAATTTTGTGTTATTGTTATTAGTGTTTTTCACTTTTAAAAGAGAAGAATCAATAGTAAGTTTGTTAACTTGTATAAAATTGCTAGAAATATTAGAAGGATTCTTTAATAGGTTCGTATTGGACGAAACAGGAGGCGTTGAAGAAGAATTAAAAGAGAGATTTGACACATTTGTGTGAATTTTATTTATAGACTTCAGGGAATCTGTTTGGATTTTCCCAGAAGTTGGAAGTTCTTGTCGAATCATATTAATTTTAGTATCGCAGTGAGTCTTTAAGCTACTTAAAGTATCACTGCTTTTAGTTTCTAGGTTCGGATTAGTAGCATTAGGAATGTTAGTAATATTAGAGGATGGAAGTGGATAATTGTCGTTGTTATAAGTTGGAGAGGTGTCAGATTTAATAACAGCTAAGTTATTACCCTCTTGTGTAGTGAACAATTCTGTCTGATCATTCATCACTACTTTATCAATTTTTGTTGATGTTTTCTTTTCGTCGTCATTTGAGGATTTTAATGGAGTAGATTCTGAAGATAAATCATATGATAAAGAATCTTTTTCAGTTGTCATTTTTGTTGATTGTGCTGTCTTTGTAGTTATCCATTGGGGACATTCTATTCCAAATGATTTCCTTCACAGTACGGACATCTCGTCAGTTGTTCATTGTCATAGTATTATATTTTGTTTTTCTTTGAAGACATTTTGATTTATGTTGGCCTTGTTCTTCTAACCATTGAGACATTTAATTCTGTCTAACATAGCATCTGATCTTGTATAGATGGTCCCCGTTTCCAAAGAACCTAGCAATAGGGACGAAATTTGCAGGTGCGAATGTCATGGCCAGATTTTTTTACAATAATTACAAATTAAAGATGGACCTACTCACCTCTAGACCATGTTGACTGAGGAGGTCTTTGTGGTGTATTATGCTCTTTACTGTAAACTTCATTTTTTAGTACAAATATTAGTAGGGTTAGAGTTAGTAGATGACGGTAATGGGAGAATCTCCTGCTGAGTCGTCAACAGGCGAAAAGCATTTATCAGCTGTGCAAGTACTTGCAGTATTTGCTGATTTTGTTGAAGCACTTGCATCAGTATGTTAGTATTGTTATTGTTAGTAGCTGTGGGGGTTGGACCTTGTGCATGGCTATACATCTCGTTTGTATAACATTGATCATTCGATGGGGATTGAATGACCTGCGGTGGTTCGAACCCAGGTGGTGGCTTCGGCGAAAATTGAGGCTGATGAGAAGTATAAGCTATTGTTGTGTGTATTGTAAAATTCATTCCTGATGAATAAATAGGAATTTTGACATTTAATTATCGTTGTATGATCTTAAAGGCACCTTTCTATTGGGGCAAGTGGAATATATCGGTGGGTGGTGACACTGAGGTCACAGAAAGATATGTGTTATTAAACAGAGTATTTGACGACGATGAAGGTGCAGTCTCTGCCATGATTCAAAAAAATATAACAAAGAAGAGGAATGAAGAAGAATGACGAAACAAAATTTCAATAGAGAATATTGGATAAGTATAACGGTGCGGTGAGCAAAAGGTAGCTTCAGAAGAAACTACGCTCTGCTACCAATGTAATGTTCAAAAGTCTGGGGGTAAACCGAGACTCAAGAACACCAGCAATGGCAGCAGAACATATAATGAATGGATGGAGAAATAATAATTAATAATTAGAAAATAAATAATTGTAATAGTGAAATAGTGAAGCGTAACTTACGTAGAAAAAGAATCATGCAGAGCAGAGCAAAACAAAGCGGCCCGCTGGGCCCAAAAGGCCGAACTCCATTTCGCATAATGGATGAAGCAACTTTCACTCGCACACCACATAATGAGATGGGAATGGAATGAGATGATGGATTAATTCTCATGCAAGGAATATCGCAGCCACAAGGCATATGCAAATAAAAAAAATAAATTGTATAGTGACTGCGAATCAATCAGAAACGAAAAATGGATAATGATCAATGGCATAGGAAATAAATTAATTACCTTAGATCACACTTTATGAATCTTTGCCTTGTTTAATACGTAATCAGTAACCATATGTTTTTAAGGTAGCTATATAAATATAAGGAAATGCTTTTGGTACACTTTAATGCTTATTATCCCTATATAAATCTCTACTATTCAGGTGAAAGAATATAAATATAATAATAAACATTAACAAATATCAAAATCAAAAACAGTCAAACAAAAACTAGAAATCTTAAAAATTACAAATTTGGACATATTTGAAATATTCAAATAAAATTATTTCGTACTATTAGCAAAAACTGGACTAAATTTAGAAATATAAGACTTCGCCTCTAAATCTCAAATACGGAATCAAGAAAATAGAACAATAAATATAAAGTTTAACCTAATCATTAGTATTTAAGGGTAACTAAAACGAAAAGAGCTACTTCCCCTCTATGAGACTTTTTTCCCCAGTTGAATATTGATTTAGTTTTTTCTGCTTCACGTAAAATTTACTCATTTTGTAACCATAAAGACCCTACCCCTGTGTCCCTTCGTTCCTTAATCATTTAAAAAGTTTTCTTGACTAATATTTGTCTTTCTCTTTCTTGTTCATTATTTAAAAAACTATTTTTCCAGCAGTATTTTGATTTTTACGTTTAGACCGATTTAAAGAGTAAACTCTTTTGGAATTTTCATTATAATGCTCCGTTGAAAGTATTCATAAACTAGTTCAAAGTATTTTCTAAACTAGCTTAAGTAATCTGAACTTGTTAATTCATCTGGATCTGGTAACCAGTTTATTAACTCTTGAACCAGTTTTTCGAACTAGTTTTATTAACTCTGGATCTGGAACAGTCTAGTAAAGTCTGAACAGCCTATTTAATCTTGAAGCATTCTATTTTTAAATCTGGATCAGTCTTTCCAATCCTGAAGGTTGACCTATAAATATTTAAGTTGCTAAACTATATATTCCTTTTAAAAGTTAAATTTTCAACATATACACATTTTTATGATTCCAAAATAATGAATTACTAAATTTAATTTTAACACAACATACCATAATTAGGCCATATAATTAAGAAGTTTCAATAAAGTTCAGTAAAATATCGTGGAAGGAGCAACTTGGGCTCAATCGAAGAGAACTATAAAGAAATATTTTAGTATTTATACTATTCATCAATTTATCAAATTTCATTTAACTCATATCTTTTTTGCTTACGTTATATTTGGAGGAACTCTAATATAATTCTGGCTTTAACTTATAGTTGTTGATCATCAATGCATGAACAGAAATTAGAAGATTCTGTAATAAATAAAGAAAAGAGAAAAAGAATTTTCTCTACAATTATAATATATATATATATATATATATATTTAACTATATATATATTATATCTATATATATTATATATTATAGTATATATCTATAATATATTATATATATATTATATATATATATATATATACTATATATATTTAGTATAATTAATATATATAGTATATATAATTATATATATGTATATTATATTATATTAAATATATATATAGTATAATATTTTAAAATTTTTGGAAAAGGGAAATATGGTTAGTATATGTTAATAATGCAAGTTAGTTTTTAGTTTTCAAGTGAAAAATGGCAAAATTAGAATAATTCTTCCCAAAAAAAAAATTTTTTTCCGGGGTAAAAACAAGATTAATCGCCAATTTTTTTTTTAGGGAGTAATAGAAATCATGCTATTGAATGGTAACAATTTGGGGGTAAAACAGCTATTCCATATATTTTTGCTAACACTGTGTTTATGGTTTCAATAATACGCTCACAAATATAAGTTATTGGGTCTGTAGATCTCATCTATTCCGTATATAATAAATGTTTAAACTCTGACAGTTGAAATCGAGATTTTCCCACTCCATTTCTATAGCATGCTACTTTGTCACAGACACTACTTTTGCATGGTATATCAGAGTTAGATGATAATATATTTATAATTTAATAAGTATAAGAAATTGAACTCTCTTTTTCATTTGTTAGAAACATTTTTCAAAATTTATCTATGTTAGATAAAAATAAAGTTGATAAATATGGGAAAATTTATCCCCATATTCCAACCATTCAACTCTTACCCCGTCTTGGTATATTAATATATTATTATAATATTATAATATATCTATATATATATTATATTATATATAATTATATAATTGTATTGTATCTATATATATATAATATAATTAATAGGTTAGATTTGAAATTTAAATTAAAGATATTCTTAGAATCATTTTACTATAATAATTAAAAACAATATATATAAGTTATTAATATATAATAATATTACATATAATTTTATTATATCATATAAATACTCACATATTTATTATATTCTTTATAATTTATATATTCCATATACTGGTTCCTTTTAATATTTCTGTAAAATATGTATGGTTCTCTATCTTATACATATATATATATATAATATTATAATATATATTATAATATAATATATATATATTATATTATAATATATATATTTTATTATTTTTAAGATATTATAATAATATATTATAATTTAAATTTATATATATATATATTATTATTTAATAATAATGTAGTTCGGTAATTTTAAGATCTGAACTTTAATATAGCATATATATCAACTTAATATCTATAATTTATATATATATAAAGAGCATTGGGTGAAATTATTAGGACAGTAAAATTTGTGGGGTGAATGGGGAACTAAATATAAAGGAACACCACGAGTAAAATATTTAATTTTTTTTTTTCTTCATTCAAGGTTTTAGCTTTAAGAAAAATAAAAGTTTTTTATTAGTTAGATTATATTTATTTCTTTGAGAGTTTTTTTATATTTTAAAAAATTTAAAATTATGTCTTTCTAGGGGAGAAAATTTTCTTAATAGAATGAATTTTCTGATTATGAAAAATTGCTTGATAATTGTCACTCAGACTTACTTTTTTGAAAAGGTTTGTGAATAGCTTTGTGTAATAAAATTTGTACTTATTTTTTTTTAGTGTATAGTTGAGGTAATGGTAAAGATCTTTTATATAGACTTAGTACTAAAAGAATAAAGATTTTGATATTAACAATAGTAGAAAGTAGAATGGTAAATGTAACATATTACCTTAATATATTTCACAAAATCTAACTCACATCTAATCTCAGATTTTGCCATTAAATCTTAAAAAAATTTTATGATGTGATTAGAAATATGGAAACCATTAAGTTTTTTTCTTAAATTTTATATAATTTTATAATGTTGATAATTTAGCTTGAATATATATATATATATATAATATATATAATATATATATGAGATATGTAAAGTAAAATTAACTATAATTTAAATACTCTCTGGAAACGAAATAATTGTGAGATTCAAAGAAGTGTCCATAATTGAAGATAATTCTTGAATAGAGGGTGAAATAGAGGTACTCAATTTTAATTCTTATGTATTGTATATGTAGTATTATTGGTTCAATATTGTGATAATACAACTTATGGGTCATTTTAATATTTATATTTGAAATCATATATATATATATGGTCTGGCGGGGTGACTGGGCCCAACTTTTTTAGAGGGGTGAAATTCGGGGAAAAAAAATCCAGCTCTAATCAAAAAGAAAGAGGATAAACATTTTATTTTTGCTCAATATGTTATTGACTCAACATCCTTAGATAACTTAATAAGTTGTTTATTTAAGATTATTTATCAAATTCGTAGCGAGAGTTTTATTAGAAAGATTATATATGATAAAAATCATAATAATTTGGTGGTTAATGCCACTGGTACTTATTGAATTTCACACTTTTGCACAATGTGAAGTTTTTTTTTTTAACTTTAGTTTAATGAAAAATTGTGGATGGATTTTTAATTTTTTTTTCAAGTGTTAACACTTGAGTTTGTTAGCTTTAAACTGGCAAAGTAAATTTTTGTTTCCAAACAGTATAGTGGCTCAATCATGGGGCCTAATTGGTCTATTCACCCCACTGTAAAATTCGGATGATGTTGGGTTGATCGGACACGCATTGTATATAGCGATGTATTTATGTATGTATTCTGTACAATTTTTTATGCATAGCTAATTTTAATATATAATTAAACAAGAAATGAATTATATAAGTAATAAGTTATATATATAAAAGAAAAGTGAAATATAAGTAATTATAATAAAGAAAATACGAATTATATAAAAAAAAGATTGTCAAAAAATTTTGTCACACATGGAGGAGGGGTGGGAGATTTTTGGGGCGCGACACCAAAGTTTATGTTTTTAATTTCTTAGTTTGGTAATGTAATACAATCGAATGATTGACATTTTTTATTAAAACTTAAATTATTTAAAGTGTGTCATATTTGATGAACGTGCCTTTCTAATTTGTGATATATAAGTAAAAAAAATGTAAAATAATATAAATATTTGAATTTATAAATACATAAAAGAGGAATTTAAAACGATGGGCATAGATTCACCAACATCAATGGTAGATCATCTCGAATTTGAATCTCCGTTAATCTGATTTTAGGAACCAAGTGAAAGTAGATATTTATTTAAAACTTTAAATAAAACTATTATTATTAGAAGTTAAACATTATTATATATTTTTTGTGTGTAATTGGTAGCCTACTAAGGTTATATATTATATAGTTTCTCGAAAAAAAAAAATTCCAAAAAGTGGATTAGGGGAAAGTCTGGGGAGACAAAGTTATACCTAAGTGGTCAGTCACCCCGCTGATCACTACATATATTAGGAAAACTATAAACTTAAGAATTCTATTTTTAATGTCTCAATTTAATACGAATTTCAAGAAAGTATTTGTTCCTTATTCACTAACATCAATGGAAAGTCTTAATGAGCTTTCATGTTAACTTTAATTGTGAATATTATATTTTTAAAAGAATATAACTTATTTAATTAATAATTTGTGTCATATGCGAAACTCAGCTATAGGACCTAAGAATTTTCAAATAGGAAACCAAATTCTCAAAGTGTATTAAGGGAGGGGGCGAGTCTCGCATATGTTATTACCTAAAAGTGTCCCAATTCCCCCTGATGCTATAGTATATATATATATATTTTATAATATATATAATTATATATATATAGTAATTATAGATGTGAGATTATAGTTTGATATGTATAATAATAATTCGTCTTGTGTTATAATCCCGATAACTAATAGCAATAGTAAAAAAATAAAGGGAATAAAAGGAAGCTAAGGAAAATATTAGATTTAACATATCGGTAATATATCATAATCTGATTATTTATATTTATATTATTATAATATATATTATATATTATTATAATTTAAGATTAATATATTATAAATCATAATTATAATATATATATATCATATATATTTATATTTATAATCTCTTTATCTATATAATTTAAATATATATTATCTATAATTATTATTATTTATATATTATCAATAATATAATTATAATATATATATATATATACTAATATTATATATATAATATATCTATTTTTTTTTTTTTTTTTTTCAAGGTATTTTTGTTTTTGTTTATAATGAACGTCCTCTAATTGATGATGTATTATCAATGGATCCCCTTATATTCAAGAGATGAAAACCAGTGGATCATTATGAAAATCAAACCTCAGATAATAATATACAGAATCAAATTGTGCCGATATTGAATACACAGCATGGTGGAAAAGTAGTGCGTGGGTATGTGTTATTATTTTGAAGAGATAGTATTATTCATTGTGAACTAGTACGTTTTAGAAATAATAGACAATAACCTGCTATTAAAGAGGCTTAAACAGCAGGTATGTGCAGGATATTTAATGTAATTCAATCTAAGGTAGCGTGATGGATCCATTACATGATTTCAGTTGTGGGCTTCACAAATTTACAATTTCATAAATTACAATTATAATAATTTTTAAATAGACTTTCATCAGGGTTGTGGAGTCGGAGTTGCAGAGTCGGTAATTTTGTAAGAGTGGGAAGTCGGTTTAGATTTGGTAAATTTTGAAGAGGGTGAGTCAGAGTCTGTTTAATATTTCAAAGAGGTCGGAGTTGGTAATTTCAAGATAGTAGAATTTGGAATCAGAAAATTTCAATGACTACAAAGGATAAAGTTGTGACTCTGTGAGTGACTTCAATCAGTTTTCATTAACAAGTTTCACTGACTTGTTGACTTATCACATCACAACCATGCAATTGCAACATTTCGATAAGTTTTTATATCTGAAGTATATAATATATGTTGTGTGTGTGTGCGTGTGTATGTGTGTGTGTGTGTTGTGAGTGTGTGTGTGTGTGTTGTGTGTTGTTCTGTATGGGATATTTCAAGTAATTAAGAGGAATTTCCATTTAATTTCTAAACAATTAAAAAATTCCACATGTATTTCCTTTACATTCTCTCAAATCAATTATATTTTATCTTAGCAGTGTCAACTGACAACACCCCCACTCCTCGTACACGCTGCTTTTACTCTTTACAATTGCAGAATTGATCCTTGATATACTCCGGATACACGCAAAGTCTGTTTGTAATATAGCTTATTCCAATCTGTGAACACAGAGGGTTACTAGAACTATACCTAAGATCGAACACACACACTAGGCTCTGCACTTTTGCAATCACGCAGTGAGGTCTTTGTCAATTAGGAGATGCGGAGAGTTTTAAGCACCCAAAGGATAACATCTGCCATATTGTAATGAAATTGTTTTTTTGTTATGATTTTGTGGATGAGCTGCCTCCACTACTACCCTTATTCCTTCTCGTGTCAACTTCTTCCGCTTCGAGCTGAGTCTGCACACGCTTCTCAAGGATAGTTGTTGAGACACAGGCTTAAAGTATCGATCGCGTTCAGTTACACTGGTTCATATAGAGAACAGGACCCGGGTCGTTTTCTACGCTGGACGCTTTTTTGATAGGATCGACATCGTATAAACCATTTTTAATATATATAATATCTCGTCGCTGTGGGAGTCGTCCAGGACTAATTACACCAATATATATAATATTACGAACATAGCAGAAATATTGTACCAAGAGCTGCAATTGCTTGTTATAACATAAGGTTCTCAATCCTATCCGAGACGACGTTTGTTGATTTTTGCCGTCGAGGCTTTGTTATACTGTTCCTACTTATACGCGTTTTCACAATATTCCAGCCCTCAGAGGCACCCTGCGGGCCCTGGCAGCTCTAAATGGAAAAACTAACTTTTTAGCAACTCATTCTGAAAAGAAGTCACTACAATACAGAAGACGATGTATTCACTAAGCTGTCAGTTCATAGTATCCGTTTAGTGTATGCAGTTTTAAGTTGTTGATTGTATATATCTTCTACTCTAATTCACCAATTATATTTCTAGTAATGAATTTATATTACATATAGAAAAAAATACACAAAAATTTATTTTGGTCAATATTTTTATTCTGTTATTCTACTTTTTTGATTCATTATGTAAATCTAGACAGGAAACAGAATATCTAAGTAAAACCACTGAATTCTAGTCATATCGTTCCTTACTTCTGTATCTATCTTATATCTTGGCGATGACCACAATTCACGGTCATTTCAAAATACACATTATATATACATTATATATATAAATTCATTTACCTCACAGCATTCTTATATCTACTCCTCTAATACCGAAGAATTTCCTACTACTTTCATTTAGCAACTAATTATAATATTCCTGGCATAGGTCCAGGTTGCTAGATATGTTGCAACGCCGGGCGTTAATGTGGTGTTGCCTCCGGCTAGGAATATCCGCCGTAGCTTTGTAGTATTGCCTCTGCATTGTAGAGCACCCTTGTATACCGTTCAACCGACCCTTTACGCCCGCCCTAGTAGAGCGTGTCATACTAGTAGCGCCGGATAGTATTCTATGGTACCACTCGTCCCCCTGTCGAGGTACAGTGCCCTTGGCCCACCGCGGTAGTGTAGAGGCCAGTGTACAGCATGGTGTATACAGGTGTATGCAGGTGCTGGCATTTCCAGCCTGAAAGCCACACTAAGACGGCACATCACAACAGCTTCTATCAATCCCATCCCTTATTTCATGCACCCTTTATCTCGAGCTCCATCCCCCCTCCCAATTTATGCTTCCACTTATGACACAACTCTTCGTTCACGCACTTGAGCCCTCCTCGCGCCCTTCTTCCCATTTGCCGGTTCCCCCGTCGGTGTTTACGCTCTCTCTCAACCCTATCCGCTTTCCACCTCCGTGCATAATGCAATAACACTAAAAGATCTGCTAGTTCCTCTCTATTTCCATGCCCGCCTATCCTCCCCTCTCCACTCACTTTCCACTTTTTCCTCGATACCTTACAAGTCCCTTTTCTTTCCCCCCCATGAACACTTCTGTTTATATTTATGTTTCTAATTCTAGTTCCTTACATTTTTTCCACTTCTTCTCCCCCTCGCCTTGCCCGCCTACGACCTGTGCATCCTTTGACACCCTCTCTATTCAGACTTTTTACGCACTCTACTTACCTTCTTCCCGACCACTGTTAGTTTCTCCTTAACTCTACATAACGGGTCAACAAGACCCTATGTCGTATGTCACACTGCTATATGATTTCTATCTCTAATCTACTACCTGGCGATGATTTCTTCGGTATTTTACTCTGTGCTAGTAAATAGTCTTCGACGTTTTCTTAAATTTCTCTCTCTCTCAGTAACTGTCCTGTATTTATCTTCTTCAACTCATTCTGTCTGTATTAGTGCCTTTCCTTACTAAATGACACACACTCACGAATATTTTCATACTTTTCAGTGTTTTTTCATGCCTATAATACTTGTAACTTTTCACTTGTTGGCTCACACTCTCTTTATAGATGGTTCTTATCATAAAACTACTTTCAATTTAATAACTTAAATTTGGCAATATTATCTTTACTATATTATAGTGTGCCTGAGTAAATCTATAACTAACTTATAGTTTCTTTATTAATTTGCTTTTGTTTTTTTTTACCTTTGTTTTTTCGTTTCGAAACTGCTATGTGACGGTAGTTGAGAGAGGTATATTAGTGTAGGGTTTGAGCACGTGAGTTTATTGGATGTACATAGGGGTGGTCATTAAGCTGTACGGATTATGATGTAATGGTGTGGGAGGTGAGAGGGTTCTTCGGCAGTAGGGTTCAGGCATTTTTGTTTGGATTTTTTTTATTTTTATCACTGAGGATCTGGTTGTATACGAGGACTTAGGGAGCTGGGGGTGTTGGCGTGGGTACGAGTATTTCGAGTAGATAATGAAAGTTATTAGCTGTTTACGGAGCATTCGGTTGCTGACAATCAGATATCGGGGCTACTGCTTGCATGATAGTGGTGGTGTTGGCGTTGTGAGAGAGTTTTGATTCGTCTGTGGAGGTCCCGTATGAAGTGCTGGTCCGCAGTGTTCGCTCCGGGATGGGTACCAGTTTCGGTATGATGTTATCGATTGGTGGTGGTATTAACGAGGTGACACAAGAACAACTTTTAAAATTATTATTTGGATAAAAAAACTTACTTGATCAAGCTTATTGAGTTCTATAGAAGGGGAGAAGAGTATCCACTGAAATTGCTTTTTTTTTAAAGATATAAGTCATTAATGTCTTGTGGATTGGGTCTTGGTGTTCTGTATTGGTGAATGAGTACGTTATTGATAAGGGGGGTTTGGGTGCTGATAGGTTTCGAAAGGATAGATACTCCATGTGCATCTTCCCTGCGAGCCTGCCTACGAGTGTCATCCCAGGAAATAGTGGCCATAAATATTACAGATTAAATGTTTTTAGATACAAGATAGGAAACAGAAAAATAAACTTCGACAGGCAGAATGGCGCATGTGATTGGCGAAGCTTGGTTACGAACTTTCGTGGTTCATCTGTATATTGCGCGCTGATCCGGGGGATATGGTTGTATTGTGGCTTTGCATCGTCGTTGGATGTGTTCTCGGGGCCATAGGTTTTATGTCCGGTTGCGAGTGTGCGTCGGTGTGGCGCATTGGGTAGGACTCATTGCTGAAGCCTTCGGATCGGTTCCCCCCATGTCTCCCGCAGGCGTGACGTCAGGCCTCTTCCTTTGTTAGACCAGCAATTTGTACTGACCATTGGGTCCAGCGTGCTCTACATGCCGCTGCTTTCTGGCGATGATTGGATGAGTACTGCCCGTTTGTGTGGGCGCTCTCATATGACGCAGGACGTCAAATATCGATCTTGTAAACGCGGTGGTTGTCCGGAAGACATGGATCTAGTCCCTTTGTTCATGCGCGATCAGATAAGTGTAAGAAGATTATTATCTCTGGTAAAATTCATTGTCAATGGAGCATTAAAGGCCAAACATAATTGTTCGTTGTGGAGCATTGTTCCATTGTTACATTGCTATTTCAACTTTGTAGAAACGGCAGACGTTTAGTATATGTGGGTACCACGGTCGTTGGCGTGGGGTGTGTGTCTTAATTATGCCGACTTCAGATGCACCGTCTTGATTTGAACGCCCTTTTCATGTTTTATCGGGTATTCGTACGTTATGTTTCATTCGTTATAGCTTTCGCATACGCATCTAGATTCTTCACTTTCAGTTTACGGTCTAGGAGTTAGCGACTAAGGTGTTTTATGTCTCTCAAACTTGTTTTCGAGTAGACCGGCTATAATGGCGTGATTTCTCCTGTGGGTCGTCGGTTCATGATGTACATTCGACTAGCTGTCGTCGTGAGTATGATGTAGATGTGGGATATTGGTACGATAGGAAGGTTAAAGAGGGTGCGTTCCATCATTCAGTTAGCAGGAAGGTAGAAATTTATTTATGTTGTATATGGCCGGACTTTAATTTCTCCATTGGAGCTCAAGTACATAGCTTATAGGCTCATTACAGTACTATTCTATATTTATTTATACTCTTATATTTATATTATTAGCATACATTTATCTATATATATACTATACTATATTTTGATTTATATATTTTTTTATATATATTATTGGTACTTATTTATGCAGCTGTTTTGAATTTATATACATTCTGAGGGGGGGTATTGATTCTTTTTAGTGTTATGCTTCTGTTGTGGGTTTGGCAGCTTATGAGAACTTGTTTGGTTTTTTATTATATATTTATTTATAGTTTCTATTTTTTTTTTTTTTATTTTTTTTTTTAATTGTTAGTCTTTATTATATTGTGGTTGCTTTTTTTCCAGTTGGGTTCGGTTCTCTTTCATAGATGGGTTTTGTTAATTTGTGGATGGGGTCAGTTGTGTCTTCCGTCGCCTTGAGGCGCTTGTAAGGGCTGAGTGGTTATGGGGAGGCCTGTTCTTGCTTTGGGTGGTGTATTTCGGCTTCGTGAGATACACAGATTATTTGCGTGTTGGTACGCCGGGTGGTGCGGACGTGGAGTTCTGGAGATCTTCGATAGGCACTCAGCATTACGGGGTGGGTCGGGTGGTTGTTGATGGGTCTCTGGCACTGTGTGCCTGTGGAAGAGAGGATTCTTTTGTGTTTAGTTTGGTTATTTAGTTTCTGTTATTTGTTTTAATTGTTATTGTTTTCTGGAGAGTTTGTGGTAATTTTTTTGGAGCTTTATGTTTATAGTGTTTTAGGTGAGCCATCCTCAATTCATTTAGGTTACTTTACGTGACCTAACTAACGGTTTCTTATTCTCAGCCCCTGGTTACTATATGCTTTGCTTCCTTCTTTAAGACTGGGGTCTTCGATTTCGCGTTCGTGCACGCTATACGCCTCAGGCGCGGTCGTCGCCCAGTGCCGTATAGTCCGTTTCTATTAGCGTTTCCTCATCCTAGTGCTCCCGGACTGTCGAGTCCTCAATTTCATTCCTCCTACACAGCTCTTCCCTTAGCCGCCCCCTTCCCCTTCCTTCTCCAGTCGGGCCCTTGACCACGTCCTAGCGTTTGACGCCCTCCCGTCCCCCATATTGCTGACAGGCTACAGCGGTCCATTCTCGTACACGCTGCTCCCCGCCACTCCACTTAGTTCCTTCTGTCTCCTTACCGTCTCTCGCACATCTACTCCTCTTCATTTTCTCCTCTATGCCCTAAGCCATCTAAGGCACTACTTTTTTGTTATGCCACCGCCAGACCGCGACTACCGCTGATCATATTTGGGCCGCTGCCCACCCCCCACGCTTTCCGGCCTTCCCATCTTAACGTTTTACTCAGATTTCCCCTTCTCGGCGCTCTTGTGGGCTCCTGACTAGACGCAATCACCACAGTCGCACGGCTGTTACATACGTCTGACCCCTTTTATCGACTCCCCTCTATCCCCTACCACGCGTCCCACTTGGGGTTCTCCACCACGTGTATGTTCTGTCACCGCTTCTACTCCCTCTACCCCATGACGTTGGTTCTCTTGTCTCGGCTTCTTGGTCTTCCCCGCACATCTCGGGCGTGCCGGCTGACCATTTAGCCCTCTGCGCGCGACGCATTCTCATTCTCACCCCCTTCATGTGACACTCCCCCTATCTGTCAGACCCTGTATACGCGCACCCCCCAGTGCTTCTTTTCTCTTCCCATATGCCCCGTCCCTCTGCACCGGTCTGGCCCGGCAGGTTTTCGAGGCGGGTTCGCCGAGCATCATTTCCGACGACGCCACGGTCGATGTGGCGGTGACGCCGAACTCGACACGGCGTTAGCCTTCACACGCTCACCGCCTCATCCTGTATCCCTCCGCCGTCTTCACCGCCACTTGGACCCCCCCGTCTCGCGTGTTATCCGCCCCACAATCCACTATCTCTTCGTTCCTCCACGCACTCCCTCACTGTTTCCTCTCTTGCTACCTCCGCGGCCTACAGATATGATCGCTCTTCCTCCGACCTCGTCACCTGTATGCCCCCCCAACACTCCCCAACTCATCATAATATGGAGTACCTCAGAGGCCGTACGTCTGATTTCCATCTCCGGTCCATACGCTCTCCCCAGCCCTCTCCTAGTCTCCCTCACCTCTAGCACCTGGCAACCTCACGAGCAGCTCTCCCCCAGCCGTAGTACAGTTTTTATGGCACAACCCTTTCCTCTACCCACGACGCACCTGTCTTCCACACATCACGTTCATACTTGGTGTTTCACACACCTCTGCTCGCAACAGAGCGGTCCGCGGCTCCTGCGTCTTCGTCCTCCTTCATCTTGGCTCTCCCCTACCTCTACCTCAATCCTCGGCAGAGTGTTTACCCTCCCAGACAGCAACTATAGGTCCGCCCCGATTAGATTACTTTCCGCTCATCTCTAGTAGAGTCCGATTTTACACGCCAGTACCTTAAGATGTTTACTACTTCTACTCCAGCAAAGTCTGCCTCTGCCATACCGACGTCCTACTCCTCGGAGACATCAGCACACAGGCCTCCCTCAAAAGATGTACCCCACACCACCTTCCCGGCTAAGATCTGTCATTGACACTAAACCCCACCACCCAACCTACTCCCCTCATCAGTTACCCAGGGAGAAAAGTTCTATAAGACTTCATTTAGACTGACCTTGAACTTCATATACGAGTTTCTCACTATCTTACCGAAGTTTTCTTTTACGTCGCTTTCTCATCCAGGGACTCTCTCATACCATATTCTTCTAAACAGCCACCGACTCCTCAGAATTGCGATCTAGACTCCTGCAGAAGTGGAGCTCTGATGCGATGACCATCTCTCTTGGTCCTATAGTGCTATCCCTTGCGAACTTATTCGGGACGAAAAAGGTGAATTTGGAAATCACTCGTATGCCAACCCCCGTAAACGTCGCAACCGCTCTACCCCCACACGCGTTCTTATACAGCGGTCCTGTTCATGGAGGCATATAAGACTAGACTATGCAGGTCCGCCCATCCGTCAGCATCAACAACTAGCCCAAAATCTCTTCAGACCAATACACCCTATCCGCATCGATAGAATTAGGGTACTCATGTGTTTAGAAAAGTACTACCCTATTCAGATACACTCCATTTGCCAGTCCTCTCTCTCTCTCTGATTCCATTATTGTGCACCTAAATCGACTATTGTACACCCAGACGACAGTGTCAGTTCAATAAAAAGACAGTACCTCTCTCCCTGGTTTACAACCTTCACTCTATCCATTCTCCCTGCGTAAAACTCTATTATGTCCCTCCCACCACCTTTCTAGACATTTGCTTGCAAAAGCTGTGCATACTTGAGATAACAATAGCTCTGCACTAATAAAATCATGACAAGACATTAATAGAAAAACAATGACCAAAAATTATCAAACTAGACTAATAATAATCAACCAAACGCACATAACAACGTTTACCCAATTTGAGTTGCATATTCACAAATTACTCACTCACTCGCAATCAGATCCATGGTAAGAAAGCAATACCTATTTCACCAATTTATTACAAATCTGGAAGAAAAATTCATACCCCCAGATTTATATATTAAAATATAATATTATATTTGAATTATATAATTATATAGATAACAAATGATAAATAATAAATATGATATAATAATTAAAATATTATCCAATATACAACACTTCGATAATTCACTCCAGAAGCCAAGTCCTACCCAAATCCGGACAATCTCCCCCCAAAAAGCACAAGACGGTCGATCAGGGCACAAACATAAAATATTGTCAATGGGATTGTTGTAACTGCACTAATCTTCCACTCAAGGCAGGCATTTCTCCCTTCGGTCGAGATTGTGATTGCCCTCCGGCGACGGTCCTCCGGCGGTATATCAGACTTAGACAACATTCCATTAACCACTCGAACGGCTACACATCCCTACCACTGGAACCCTGACGTGTGGAGGTTACGGTATTTAGAGAAATCGGGCGGATTGTGGCGTCTAAAAATTTAGGATTTCCGGTAGGGTCCGGTAGAAGATTTTACTTCAATATTTACGATACCTTGCAATAATGGCTTACTCGCACCGAATAATATCTACTTCATGTGAGGGAGGAGAATTATGTCAGGTGGCTATTGTACCATAACTTCTTATTCTCCGAAGGAGGAAAATCTCAGTTTGGTGGTTCCAAGGCTCAAAGGGATATACAATACAATCGTACCTACCCGCCGGGTACAAGAGAAACTGACTAGTGGGTGTTATCCCTGCAGGGCACTTCGCATTCGTGTCATGGTCATACGGGTGATTCGTCTGTTCATTAACGCGAGCTCTAGTTTACAACATAATAATTGACAATCGGCCATTAAACCTCTGCTTAACTAAGGGAAAACCGCGGAAAAGAGAGTGAACCATGGATCGGTCCGGCGAAGAGGAGACGGAGGGAGAAATGGACTGGGGCTATCGGACCACTGGACTACCCACCGAGGATCTGTCCGCCCACTCAGGTTCCCATACCGTCCGCAGTGGCCCACTCTAACAAATTGCCAAACTTAGAGATACAAGTAGCAAGCCGCACGATGCACACGGTTACGCAACACTACTGACCCTTAGGAATTAACATGTGGTGGGAACGGTCTAACGTGGTGAACACATTCGGGCGCAGAGGTTAGAGTGCAAAATTTGCCAGTTAGACAGGTCTGCGCAGGCTCTTATAGCCTGATGGAATTCATTTAATTAAACGGGACTTCGCTGGGAATGCGCCCAGTACAATATGCGGGTTGTTATCCATCACCCCTAGGAGAACTTCACCTCACGTCACCCACCCTACTAACTGCGCAATCTTTGTCCAGGGATTCGTCCCAGCTGAGCCAAGATCTCTAGATAGCGTCTCTAACGCCCGTAGGTAACTTTCAACTGGGATAGTCCTTACCAAATTCACTTAGAGGCGTGCCCTTATTAATTCGTGGTAAATGAGTTATAAAGATAATGCAGCGACTTCCTATCCTTAAGTGATTCGTATTCTCTCCTTACTGAGCTACTTCATTTGCCGGCATTATTATGTTGGATCTCCGTTTTCACTGGCTCCTGGCGTCGCTTATGATCTAGTGTGGATGTGATACTATACGTGCAGTGATCAATTACACCAATTTACGCAATGGTAAAGGATGAAGCTTGCGTTGACGGAAGCAGGGGAATTGCGGCAGGCAAAACGCACAACTGGTCGCATTGGTCGAGCGTTGGTGAGCTTCGGGCTACGTTGCGAGTGGGAGGTGGGGCTTTCTTTTAATTCATGCGTTACTAGCTAGATACATGTCATTTCTCTTCTCATCGTCGGAATTAAGCGGCGGAGTTGTGACAACGAACTGTTGAGATGATGGCCCTTGCTCCGACTCTTCTCTCATCTTCAAGTAGGAGTCGTCATATCGGAGAGGCAGTAGACAGCCCTGCATTAAGGGTGGCTTCCACGAATACTGTCCCATTGCAGCGCACGGACTCGTCGCTTCGACAACCACCCTTGTTAGTTTGTGCCAAGTATCCTTGCCACCTAACGCACAAACCAGAGGGGAGGAGAGACAACTTCTCAAGGCAATTTCAAAACGATCTAAAATACCACTGCCATTGCAGTTAAGGACATGAACTTATATCTTTCTAAAAGACAGGAGGGCGGAGAAGGAGAATCTCCGGTTCGATAATTTTACGCCCACAGATAACAGATCGTAAAGCAAAGGTTGGTCCAGCAAACTTTACATATTCGACTTGTTAACTCACGTCCCCGAACAACTTTACAACCTCTATTTCGCTTTAGTTGTGGAAAAGTTTGGTCATTTCAGAGATGAGGTAAAATCTCTATGACGTGCATCAACTATACGATCCTACAAACGCCCAGTCTTCGTCATACTGCGGTCCTGAACGTGTAGACACCTGATACGATAAACTCGGAGCATTCCTGCGGGCCTGTCGAGCGGAAATAGCGCGTATTATTTGGGTTAGGTAGAGTTTTGAAAATCTCAGCAGACATTTCGGGTAGTTTCCATTGGACATTTCTCGCTGGACCACCTGAACGACTTCACCTTTTCGAAAAAAGAACCTGATGGACCAATGACGGAGAACAGCACGTTCAATCCATATCAGACTCCGTGTTATGAGATAAATTAACACCAGGGTATCGAAAGAAAAGGGAGCTCAAAACGATCCATACCTCACTTCGAGCAGGATCGCTCCCTCTCATATAGAACATTGTCTTCAGGAAGGTGGTACCTTATATAATTCCCAGCCAGGTCCTGGCAAAATTAGCCAATCGAAGCGATGTCTTGGTCACCGCGACACTGCATTTTATTCCGTACGGATTAGGAACCACTTAATTTGTTCATTAAATATGTTCATAATAACCTTTTAAAAATTTTATGAGCACTTTGTAGAGAGTTTCTACTATTAATAATACCTGTCAAACTATTCTTTTAAATAAATGAATGGAATGAACACCATTTCATGTACCACTTTTCCCCAAACATATTTAGTACTCTCTCAAAATATGAAATTGTTGATATTAATTTTTAAAGGATAAACAACAGCAACTCTTCCTCTGCGTCATCTGTATTAATTTGTGCAGCAATAAATTATTCTTTCTTTATTATCTATTCATTTTTCTTCCCATGTACTTTCATGTTTGTTTTTCGATTGATCAAAATCTCTTTCTTCCCAGTAATAAATCCTATTTTTCTTCTTTAAAATACATCCTTATTTCCCAAATTCGTATATAATAAATGAGTATAAATATACACACGCAATTTTAAGAGAAAAATCTGTGCAATCTGATAAGCTGATTCATATACATCTGCTCTCGTCTTGAAAACTGTTTAAATAAATTCCAATTAATTTATTGGATTCATAAGAGGAGGGCGATAAAACATGGATATCAATGCTATCATCGTAATTGGAGCATATTTAATGTAGAAAATATAAAGATGTAACTTTGTGACTACATATACCTTTTATTTGGAGTGCTTTTCACCACCTAAAAGTTCTTTTATAAAAAAGAAGCTAGTTCAGCGCCCGTTCTCTATATATATGATGATTATATCCTATATATATATAAATATGAATCACTTGTCTAAGATACGAGATTAGAGATTTATTTATGGCTTCAGAGAAGGTTTCCAAATTATTTAATTTTAAACTACTACTACCACCCACAATACGTAAAGCACAACATTATATATATAGTATATTATATATCAACCTGACAAGATTATTGAGAAGGTTCCTTAGTTCACGTCATTATATATCTTATATAAAAGTATAGTCAGTTTCAACTAAATTTATGATATACTGAGTAACTGTGACATGAAAAATTATATAAGAATATAAATACAAAACTAAACCTACGAAAACTTAGCCAACATATTAAACCATTAAATATAATGTATAAATATATAATACATAAATATAATATTATATCATCACTATATAATATAATAATAATAATGAGTAACATATAATAATAATATAATAATACACCTCATTACTAAAAATAAAATTAAATTTGATAATAGTAATAAATATCCTCTTTGGGAGGTCAGTTACTTAAAAAATTAAAATGCCAATATCCGCTAAATATAATATCCTAATGGATTCCAAATTGCAGGACAGATATAAATGTTCCATATATTTACTAATATTATATATATATATATATATACTATGATAATATTTTTTGATAGTAAAACTATCGATAGTTTCCCATCACTAATATATACTGAGACTATAACTTTGGTTTCACCATTCCAGATTTTCTATCATACCATATATATATATAATTATATATATATATCTATATATATAATATTTATATATTACTTATATATATATATATATATATATTTATTCTATATTATATAATAGTTAATATATATATATATATTATATATTATTATATCTTTATTGTCATATCGCTATACTCATTTCCGTTCATTTCTTCTACATTTCTCATATTTCAGTGATATACATGTTTTATAATCATTTTATCAGCGCCTAATAGTTGTTCATACATCTTCATATTTATTACCGGGACTCGATAAATTTAACACGGTGAGAATTAAGCTCAGAGGGGCGAAGATGATTGCAGGAACACTCAACAAAAATTGAGCTGAAACAGCATAATGCACTACAATTATGTATGTGATACTCCCTAGTGAAGCTTCGGCTTTAAAATGATGGAGATCTGTATGCCCAATAATAAGCTTATCTAGGTACGCTAAGGGTAGTTGGCAACTCATTGTACAGTAATATGATTTTCAAACGTTGACTTGGAAATTTATGATGTTATCTCTTTTCAAGATATAATTAGATTAGGTTGAGAATGTTGATATTGTATACACTGAAGTCTATATATATAATCATTACAATAAAAAGATCAGTTATCTATTATAATATATATATATATAATATAGCCTAACATATTATCTACTATATATATATTATAATATATATATATTTATATATAATATATAATAAGTATTATACCATGAAACTCAGTAATAACGGCACTTATAAATGCTTCCCATAGCAAAATGATACTATCACTGATTGGTCATTAACGTAAATGATGATATGGGTCATAGGCGACAATAGTTTTAATCTCGTGTGGATCATTGAATAACATGTAATGATCTTGAAATACAAGTTCCAATCTTTATACATATGGTAATATAATTTATAATATAAATATTAGAATTAATATATTTTAATTAATTTTTTACTTAATTAATAGTGTATTTTATATTGTAATATTTAGAGTAATATTAGCTTAATTATTATTTATTGATTAAATTATAGATAAGTAGTTATATTTCAGTAATAAGTTAGCGTTACTTATTGAATTAGTAAGATAGTTGCTGTGAACATATATATGTTCAAATAACACATATATATATGTCTCGGATATTTACTTAACAATATAAGTAAGTGAACAGGTTACAATTCTGTCCATACTCTGCGTATATTCTGAGTCTATGCTTCACGAGATTTAAAAATAAGATATTAAAATATATATTAATTCCTGAACATTGCGTAATTATATATATATTAATTATATATATTAATAGAAAAATTCACTATAAATAATCCATGTGTATAATGTATGAGCTGATATGATCCAGATTATAGTAGTTAACTATAAAAATATATATATATATAACACAATTAAATTTCAAGGTGTTAGAAAAAGGTTCCAGAACAACTAAATACTGCTCTTATTGAAAATAGCAAATTTTTTAATAAATAATTAAATTTCATGATGGTGTGTGATCTCTTCTATCGTACCAATGCAGGAGGAAAAGACTCGATAAACTCAGTTAGAAACCTCTCTAACAATGTAAGTAGGAGCAAAGGAAGGTTGAATCCTTAATATCGTTTAATATGTACGATAGATCACTGAAGTTTTTTATCATTATATCTATACTTTACAAAATAGTACTATTACAATTCTAACTTTCATTTAGGTATTACACATTGTATATTACCTACTTCAAATAGTTATATTACTAGTGAGTATAATAAGGTATAATAGATTCTATATATGTGGACTATTTTATCCATTTTCGGAGTAAAAGGCATCATTTTCAAATACTATATTTTTGCGAAGTGCCTTCAGCCAGAGTACCTTTCAAATCTTAGTAATATATATCATTGACTATATAATATATATATATAATATATATATAATTATATTTATGTTACAGATAACTTGGATTATTTAGAATAGATATATGGTTATTAATTTATATACCAGTAGTACTTATGTATTGAAATTGTTAATGGGGTAGATTAAATAATTAAAATATAAATATTAAATATAATAAATAATATAGAGTATCACAGCCTGTAGAATTCCGTATAAAAATATAATGATTTAAAAATGTAAAAAAAGTTATATCAGAATAATCTCATTCTTAGCGAAAGTGGATGAACATCAGATAAACATTCTAAATATATGTAAAATAGTTAAACAGATACTAAAAATAGAGGTAGAGAGAGTATATTCAATAATGCAATCACTATTAAGTTAAACTTTCTGAAACGAAAGAATTATCACGTTACATATTAAAATTCACATATCAAGAATGCGCCATACATATTATTTTATTATATATATATATATATATATGTTGACTGATATAGTATTTTTTATAATATATGATTTATATTATATTATATATATATCTAAATATGAACAATGGCCTGGTAGGAGTAACATTCAAGGTAATCGTTTGCGGATTGGTGCGTGTATCCGTGAATATCACTAAATATACTTATATATATATTATATATAATTATATATATATATATCTATATATATAATATATATAATATATATATATATATAGTATACTATATATATATATATAATAAAATATATATATATTATATATATATATATATATTATATATTATATATATATATATATATAATATATTATTAATATATATAATATAGTTATATATATTATATATATATATATATATATATTATATATATATAAGAGAGAGAGGAGAGAGGGAGAGAGAGAGAGAAGAGAGAGAGAGAGAGGAGGCATGGAAGAGGTTCGTATATATATATATATACATATATATTTATATATATATATATATCATATATAATTATATATATATATATATCTAATATATAATATATATATATATAATATATATATAAGATCAGTAATTAATCCAAAAAATATCTAGAAATAAAATCACAATATAACCAGTTTGGTTATTAAAAAAAATGAAACATTTTTTCCCCTCATAACAGCCGCTTCTTTGAAAAACCAGTAACAAAATAATCAAATAACAAAAAATAACTCAATTTGAATTCGTTATTTAGAGTGTTAAATTAAAATTCTATATCTAATAATATCCTATATCTAAAGTATTTAATTAAAATATCAGAATTACCTTTTAACACTGTAAAAATTTTATGAAAAACGCAAAGTTTGGCAGATGGATTTGAGACTTGAACTGATAAATACCGAATATGATGTTTATATTTGAAAAATAGATGCCAGATATCACAGGAAAACAATAATTTCATCCTTTCTTGAGCCTGCTTTCAGCACATAATATAATTAGGAAAATAGTAAATTAGGAAATAGAAAATAGTCTTTTTAAAAGACGGTATTTTATACTGTTAGTCCTGAAAGGGCTAATTATTTTTTATTTTTCAATTTAATTTTTGCAAGAAGGCGAAGAAGGAGTCTCGCTGCCAGAAGAAGTTCAAAATTGCCAAGGTTTGTAACATATGAAAATATTTAGACGATTATTTTCAATAATTTATTAATAATTTTAAATATTTTATTAACAATTATAAAATATTTTTTTCCTTTTCCGCGGCATTTAAATATATATATATATTATAATATATATATATATATATATATTATATATCTATATATCTAATATATATATATAATATATATATATATACTATATATATATATATATATATATATATATTATTATATCAGAGCTTGCGTTGCGCCAATCGAGTTGCGCCTAATGCGCCGTATGCCCTGGCGCACTATCATTTTTTAAAGCAAAGGCGCATAGGCGCAAAAATATATACATAACTTTTTCATTAAATAAAGGCGTCTATATATAGTACATAAAGGCGATTACACAGTATACATAATTCCTCATCAGTCAGCACCTTATATTATAGTCACGCTACTATACCTTATTATAATTAATCAAATGAGATAACTATAATCTATAACATGAACAAGTTATCGGAATAAGATTTTTCAAATCATATATTCGGTCATATTGAAAAAAAATTTAAAAAGTTAAATTTTCAAGGGTAATCCTCTCATCGTCCAGTGCCGAGCGATAAAGCGCCTGGCACTCAAACGTAGGAGAAAATATGATCGATGGTCTGAGTAGAAAAAGACTCCCAAAAGTCTTTTGTTTAAAATAACAAAAAATAACTTATTAATGTCATCTAGTAAAATATTTTCACTTATCTATCCCTTATAATATATAATGATAAAAACTAGTATAGTGTCAAAGACTTTTATATATATACTTATATCAATAATAAAAATATAGTTATATATTAATATATATTTATATATTAATATATTAATTAATATATATATATATATATAATATATTATACATATATATAAATGGATCGTCTAATTCGATATACAATGTAATAAATAATAAATAATATAACCAGAATATTATATTACAAACGTACCTTTGACATGAATCACATTACTTAGCTTGTATAACATAATTCACTTATGATGACGTAAATATGAATAACATCTCGTAATTATTTAATTTAAGAACTAATTTATTTATAAAATTCCATAAGACGTAGCTGTATATAATAGATAAAAAAAAAAAACAAATTCGATTGGTTCGGTGCGAATCCGAAGCTTTCTAAGACCGTTGCTACGCGTCGAGCTATACGAGTTTGGCTTTCAGTAGCGTTGCGCGCTTTATCCGGTTGTCGGGAGCTATTGCGGTCCGTGGTCTGCAGTTGCGAATAAATATCAGCATATCGTCGAACACAACGCTGAAATTAACATAGCTAGAGTATGAAGGGGTTAATACAACCCTAAGAGATACGTACGTGAGGTTAATCCAATAAAAAAAAAAAAAAAAAAAACAAAAAAAATAAAAAAAGCACTAAAAACATATATTCGGCATTCGGAATGTATATTCGGCATTATAGGCGAATTGCACCGAACATTCGCACACTTCAGCCAAGGTGGAACTGCTCCTACTCCTTATACTATGTATATAGGTATATAATAGCGTAGTAGAATAGTTATATTAGAGTATACGTATGTTAGTCGATTATATATTAGGATATGGTATATTATGAGTATTAATGATATATATTATACTATATATCTCATAATAATATAATTATATATATATTATATATATATTATTTATATATATATTATATATTATATTATATAGGTAAGGATTAGTGGTTATCAATTTATTTAAGTCTGATACAAACAGCGTCAAGTTAAGAACAGCTTACAATCACATCAGCTCAGAACCAGTGACGAAACCTGGGTCTCTTTACATTATAAGTTGGATCGAGACGGCTTATGCCTTATCACCGCACCGTTATCCCATGAGCTGACCGTGGACTAATTTTTTGTTTTCTCTATTTTATGCCTTGAGTCATATGCGAAGAAATCTTCATAATATTGAACCGACTGAGCGACATATACATTTCGAATCTCTTATACTCAATCGCTTTATCCTCAAGCTTTCAGTGTCAGAAACTACATTAAGAATTTGTATATTATTTTTACAAGCAAAATTTAAAAACATTTTCAAATAGAAACTGAGAAGCGAAAACTTTTGTCGCTCCTCCATTTATATCTCAGATATATATTTTTTTTTTTATTTTTTTCGCTTAAATGAAGAGAATCTAGCAAAAATCTAGGCAGCTTTCACCACTAACATTTTACGAATGTAAAAATGTTTAGTTTTTACACTTTAAGTTTGTAAAGATGATTCTATTATTTCGTTGACATTATTTTATTATCGTAAAATAATTCTGACTCATTTCATTCTTTAATACATTCTATCATTTTCTGATTATTGAGATCATTCAAACTTTAGCTGTATACTCTTGTACCTTATCATTCCAGTTTGTTGTTCCTCCTGAGGATAGATAGCTTTTATTGGTTTTACCTCATCTTTTTTTTACTACATTTTCTATATTTTTATCAGCATAAGCTAAGGCATTAATTCCATTATTATATTATGAGTATTTTTGATTAATAATTATATTTATTTTCAACATTTTAGTATATTTGGTTTAAATTTAGGAATTAACTATTAAAAACGGAATTTTAAGGCAGTTTATGTTTATTATCATTTATTATTATTTTTATTTATTATTGTACTATCACTAGTTCATGAGTTTATTATTTATTATTGGTGATATTAATTATTTATTATTATATTATTATATTTACTATTATTATTACTTACTATTTATATCTATTATTACTTATTATTATCTATTATTATTATTATCTTCATTTATTTCCTCTGTTGATATATATTATAATTATTATTTTAATTATGATATTATTATTGTTATTTAATTAAGCTATATTGCATGAGAGAGAGAGAGAGAGATTATCATTATGGAGTATTTATTAATTATTATTGATGTAAAGTAATGATATTATTATCCGGAATATGACTGAGATATAGTATGGGTCGATACATGTAATCTATATAGTGTATTATTATATTATAATTATACATAAATAAATTTATATAAAATATTATATAATAATGTGTAATTTATTCTCACTACAAAATACACTTTTAATTAAATATTAATAATCATTTATATATAGTATAATATTATTAGCTTTTCTTGTGTTGTATCTTTACCTAGAATACATAATGATATATATACAATAGTTTTCTATTATTGCTATATATATATTATAAATTAAATTTAGATACATAATTACTGTATATAGAATGATACATACGGAGAAATAAAAGGAATATAGTATAAATACAAATAAAGTCAAAGAAGGAGTGTTATAATAAATCTATCATATATATATATTATAGTTACTGCTATAATATATATATATATAAATTAAGTAAGCGATATAGGCGCTTGATGTGACAAAAAAAATTATAAGGTCATAGTCATTATATAATAGTAGCGCTAGGTATATATCTTACACTATTAGTATAATTATATCGTATATCCGAAACTTATAAAGCGTGCACATATTAAAATAATTAAAATTTAAAAAAGAAAGAATAAATGGAAATAAGATAATATGAAGGACACATACTTATACAAAAAAAATTATCATTGAGCCTGAAACAGCATAACCTACTCTATGATATAAATATATATATTATATATATATATATATATATAATATATAATTATTAATATATTAATATATATATATAATATATTATATATTAATATATATAATATCGTATATATTATATATATCCGTATCTATAATACTCATAATATATATTAATAATTATATATATATATATATATAATTATATATATATATATATATAATAATATAATTATATATATAATAATATATATATAATATATATATATTATAATTATTATTATATATATATTCAGTGGATGACCAGGTAACAATCCGAAGATCCCGCGGAGCATTACCGCACATATTAAAGATTACGCATCCACTAGCACTTTGCCTGCGGATGTGCGTACGGATAATTTATTTTCGAAGTATATTTATAAAGAATTTAAAAAAAATTAAAATGAATGCTGGAAATGAAAATGTAAAGGAAAATTGAGTTTATGAAGGCATAAATCAAAAAACGGCTATGATATTCCATACTTACTGAGTTACTCTAAAAGCAACTTTACCAATCTTGCTGAATATATGAGATGCATAGTCATATTGGAAAGAATGGTATCGCTCCAGTAGAAATCTGCTTTCGAGCATGTTGTACGCCCAGTTTGGTATTCTCATAAAAGTTAACATTCTTAACTAATATGGAAAATGGAGATCATATGCACATTTGAAAAACTATTTAGAAACCATCTTATGACGAATATACCCTTAAAAAAATATCAAGGCTGCCCATCCATAATTTTTATGTCATTGTAATAACGATAGGAAATCTGGAGTCAGCTAAGGTTAGCATTTTGAACCATCTTGCAATAAAAATGATGACACGCAATTAAAAAGTTTAAAGAGAAAGATGTTAATAAAACATAAGAGCTAGAAAAGCGCTTTAATTGTTTTTATAATAGACCTACATTCTATTTAAATTTTCTTTAATATAGTATAATATATATAGTATATAAAGGCAAGTGTTATTTTTGTAACATATAATGCTAAATTCTAAGTTAAAAGATCGAATCACTTCGTTAGTGGGTCTTAGTGTGAAAGCTTCAAATTGACCCTAGTCTAATTAATCGGAATTTTAAGTAAAATAGGTAATATTATTAAATATATACAGAACCACTACCAATCTGAATACATAGACCATAATCATAATAACAGATTCACTTGAGGAAAGAATTTACCTACAGTCAGATAGTTGAGATGAGAATACAACACGCATATACCGAAAAGTATAGTGAAGTGCAAATGATTGAAAACATCCCACAAAAAAACGACTAGATAAAAATTGAACATCCTGATTCAGTTGGTGGAAGTTTAATGCAAAAATTGATTTTACACACGTACTTTGTATAGCTAAACTTGCAAGGAAATTCTTGGCCTGTCCTGCAATCTAGAGTGTTCCAAGTGAGAGAGTATTCAGCAATGCTGGATGGGCTAAATATGTGATGAAAAGAGAACAGACTCTCAGCAAGAAAAGGCAGAAAAAAATTGATTGAGTTTTGCATGCACTATTATACCTCTATTTATGAACTTTCAATGTCATATGATGAATAAGATATATGTTAAAATCTCTTTACGTTATTATTTTGTATTTTGCACAGATGTTTGGATAGGTGTGAGTCATTGAGTTGGGTTCCCGTCCTGCACCTCAGTTACCAATTAATATATTATATAATATTGGCTTAAAAAAAAGATATATATTGTATATATATATTTAATTTATTTATATATATATTAATATATTTATATATTAATTTTTATAATAATATTAATATGGGGTATTCCCATACCTAATCACCCCTCATTTACATTTCATATACTTTGATCTAAATATTTATTCATTACATCGAAATCTTTAGTATCACATATATATAACTTGTATATTTAGTAAATACGCATTGTGTATTTAGTCCGTTTTTACATTGTTTTGTTTAATATTACCTATAACATAATATCACTAATTTAGATTTTAAAGAATGATTATAATAACCATATATATATTTTATAAAGATAAATTAATTTACTAAATTATATAATATATATATATATTACTATATATTTGGATCCAAGAATGTTTATTACATAAATAATTATATAAGAGAAGATAATTCAGCCTCTCCAACCGTTTCCATAATCTGCGGAATGTTAAATCAAACAGTCCTGAGCATGCCGCATTCTCGCTATTGGCTCAGCGGATGTGGATAAAGAAACATACATTCTAGCCTGAACTCACTAATATAATATTCCTGAGCACCGTTCCACACCAATAATTATATATATAATATATATATATCACTTATATTATTATAATATATATAATATCACATAATGATAAATATATATTATGACTTTTTAGGGAGTAATAAATTATTCTATAATATATATATATACATTTTATATAATATAGGCTATATATATAAGAATTATATATACAAATAATTAACTCTATACCTTTATAGTATAGATAATAGTGTGGTAGATAATTAGACATTATCTAAATTAGGTAACTAAAGAATATGGAGAACATGACTGAGTATACATATTACAATTATAGTGCTATGTAGGGATCTAAAGTAATCTATACAATCTATAATTTAACTTCATATCCTATATACTATAATATCTTACTTAATATTATATATATATAATCTATATATTACTATGATATATACTATATTAAAGAAGTAACATATAATTCAATCATCCAAATCATATGTTTTTGTTTTATTGCTCTTGATATAAAAAGTACATAAAAGAAATTTAAATTTATGTTTTCCACTCGTTAAGGTGAACCGATTTTGTAATTTCGTTAATGTTTTCGTTCCTGGATGAACGAACAGTTATAGAATGATTATTTCATTTCCTACAAAAGAAATTCGTCAAAACATAAGGAAAGTAAAGAGGAAGCTTTCATTTTGTTATTTAATCTAAATGCATCGATTTTCAAAATAAAATTAATTTTAATTTTTTGGGCCTATAGATCAAGACTAATATATTAATATTCTATCAGAGAAATTAGTTTTTATTCGAAGATAATAAGCAATTAAGTTTCAAAAATTTTAAAAGCTTTCATAGTATTTAAGATTAATATATTTATTTTTTAAAAAAAAGGAAAGAAATAAGGTCTACATTACTTGGAGTTTGAGTAGTAGCCAAAAACAATCATTATTTGTTGAGACTAACTAGAGTCATGTATTATCTATAGATTATGATTCTCATTCGAAAGTGTTGCCGTGAAATCTAATATATTGTATCAATCTCCCACTAACTTGAGCTTAATAAATTTATTTAAATTGAAAAGAACGATGTCGTTTTGTGACTACAATTTTTAGTAGAAATACTTTTGGTGTTTTGAATTTTAAAAATATGAATTTGATGAGTTTATCGTTATGGATGACCTCTTAACAGGAGGCAAAGTTCGAGACGGAAGTCAGTTGTGATGAAAATTAGTAATAGCAAACAGTTAAAATATATTACAGTAAACTGAAAGCATCCTAATATATTTTTCACTCTCTTAAAACGATCGTTGCCTTTTGGAAAGTGTCTGATCTAAAATCTATTGGGCGGTTTTATCCACCCTAGGGCTGACAAAAATACATTAGTAATTAGAAATAACTAAAAATATTTAATCTGTACAAAAAAGTGAGGTTTGTTAAAAGATGCGTTTGTTTTTTTTTAAGCTGGCGAATTTTTCGGTATCGTTATTTAACTTAATATTTTATATATAATATTTCAATAATTTATAAAGAAGTATATAAACACATTGCAACTAGGCAACTTACGTTCGTGGAGCATGGGAAAACTGTCGAAATTTGTTTCAGATTATCGATAATCAATATCACTAAAAAAATTTGATAATCGATTTTCTTTAATGATTATCAACTTTTTAATGTTATGACAAAGTGTACGTAAATAATCCAAAAAATACAAAAAATTTTCAAAACCATATTTTTACGTAAAAAACAATAAAATAATACATAATAATAATACTAAATAACACACAACGTTATAGTACAGATGCGGCATGTACACGGTAAGTAGTTCTATGATTATATATTTTATAACATACTATAATCTCTACTATATAATCTGAATTAAAAGCGGATGTCAGATGTATTTTAAATATATATCTAGTATCTGTTTATTTTACATATTAGTATACATCGATTATATATTAAATTATATATATATATTCTAATATATAATATATATAATATATAGTCAAACCGTCTAACTTTATACAACTATTTATGTACCAGTAATATACTAACGACAAGTAGGTTAGGCTAAGGTCTATGGCATTGAAGGTCTGTATAGGTTAGGTCTCAGTTTTATTAAGCTCATACCCTTCCCTAGTTTAAGTTAGTGATATAGATTGTTAAGTATAATATATACACAATTTTACAATATCATAAACTGATAACTAATGGTTATAATACAGAGTCCTATAAACTAGAGGTTTATATATATTATATATTAATATATATATATATATATATATAGTATTATATAATATATATTACATTATAATATATTAATAATTATAATTATAATTAATATAAGTATATATATTTAATATATATACCCCTGGCCGTCACTGGCTAATTTTCTGCACTTTTATTTATGTACGTAAAAATTCGCGAAAATTAAAAAAAAAAATTTATAAGTAAATTTGGTAAAAACAATCAAATTGTTGACAATCGTACCAAATTAATGATTATCGAAAAAATATTAATGCAATCCATATATAAATCGGACAAAAGCATCGATAGTGATATCACTATAAAAACAAAAAATTTAGAGCCGATCAAGACGAACATTATTTATTATTATATTCGGAAGCAGAAGTAGTAAGCGCAACTTGCACAAAAAAAAATGGTACAAAAAAAAAGTACACAAAATGGACAAAGAGATGAAGCAACTTTCACAAAAATTTTTAACAAACCATTAAAATAAATACAACTTTCCCAAAAATTATGTACAGATACTTCGAATAAAGGACTAGAAAAAATTACTTATGATATAATATCTCTAATTACAACCAAAATATAAATTAGAAAGAGCGGGAAAAAGGGAGATTTATTTTAGTGTTCAAAAATGTTATGTGTATTTACAAGAGAAAAAAAACAGCTATTTTGATTACTCATTTATGAACCATACGTCAGAAGTGGTCAAATGAATATTATCAATCCTTATGCTGTTCTGTAATTTATAATAGGTGCAGTTAAAGATTTCTAAATTCATATTACTAGCCCTAATTCTTCTTGTTACAGAGTTCGTATTTCTCTGAGACAATGCAAGTTGCAAAATTATGCCGGAAACTATTTCATGCTAAAGTAAAGAATTCACCAGATGTAATTCCAGTTACATTCTTCATAGCAAAATCAGTCTAATACCCCATTAATACCGTAAAATGTGGTATTTAATATTTAGGAGTAGAGGAAAATATTTCCCTTCAAACTGAAAATCATTTGTAACAGGAAAACTTTCACAGGTTATAAAAAAAACTCACCAAGCTACTACCCAGAATCAAAGTTCCATCTTGTCATCCTTAACGTCTCTTAGAATCATAGCTTTATTTTGTCATCCTTAACGTTTCTTAAAGATCTCCTTCTTGTTGCCACTTCTAGCGAAGTAAGAAACTCGCTCAAGGGCACTATTATGCATCCATTTAGAAAAACGAAAGACATTGCTTTAAACTGCTAAGCCTTTCCCAGAACAGAAAAATATTTCTCGCTGAGTAATGTAGACAGGCTTTTCCGTAGTCGAGCTTTGCAGGCATCCTAACCCATAGCTGCCTTCTGATTTTAACACCTTTTCTATATACAAAGGTAGAATGGGTTTAACAGCAACTATAAGTGTTTCTTCCTTTTATTCTACCGACTGGTGGAAATCAAATACTAGGACAAAGGTTTGTGGTTGTGCTGAGAAACAACACATTTTTCTTTAATGGCATTGTCTTGGTGTGGTCATTCTCGATTTTATCTGATTCGTGTGAGGAAAAGTCGTAAAATCTGCGGAGGTCGGCGGAAGAAAGATTTGATTCTATTACTTCCTGGCAAAAAATTCTCAACGGAGTTGCAGAAACCTACGGGTCGCCATTTTCTCCTTTATTTATTGTGTTTTAATAATGCCGTCCAAGGAATTGTTTGAACAGGGAAATATTGTGATAGGTTTGCTGTATCCAAATCAACATCGTGTTTCTTGAGTCGTTTTCATCATAATCTTAGGCCTAATCGGCTTGCTGAACCTAATTATACTCAACCCAACTTAATAATTATTACTATATCATATACTGTTATATATTATAATACTGAGCTCTAGTACATATATCTATAACCGCTATTATGGTAATTAATGATTGGCGATTAGGATAATAACTATAGTGAACAGTATTCTATATTAGTATATATATATATATCTCATATTATTGCAAGTTTAACTTATTTTAACTTTTTTATAAAAATATACACATTTTGCTTATATATTATTATATTCCATATATTATACAGATAAGGATAATCCATTACATATTTGATAATATTATATATAGTTTAGTCTTTTTCTTGTATATAAGGTAGATATAGTTATTGTCATAAAATCAATTTTGCTAATATCAATATACATAAATACTTGGTTTGGTAATGGTCGTGTTTCTTCATCACTACTGGATTCTAGTGTAGAGGGGCGGCTCGTCGTACAATTTCATTTTTATGAGCCATGTTGCATCTGACGTAGATATTCTGTTATTGATTCACACCTATACACACCGATTGTGAAAGGTGTTTGGTCAGAAAATAATATTATCTTTAATATGTTTACCGTTTTTCTTTTCACTATTTTTAAAAGTTTTTCACGGTATGGCGAAATAAAATTAATAATTATATGACTTACAAATCTAGGTATGGTTTCTAGATGTAGCATTTATTATATTACCTTAAGATTATTTTTTTAATTTTATATACAAATATTATAAAATTATATTATTAAAATCAAATCTATCTCGTACTCTCAGATATAACAAAAATACTATTCATAATATCGAGTACTGCCGTCAATTAAAACTAAACATTTATAGACTATAACACTACCTGATATAGCAGAGGTACATAAAGCGTAGTTATGGAGATATTGATGCGAGTAATATATAAATGCGAATAGGGAGAAGATTGTACTCATGTGGGATTCGCGGGGGAATGTCTTATATATGGGGTGTATATTTATGCGGCATCGCCTTCGCGAGTGCCAAGAGCACGCGATCTTTTTAATTTTAGTTTTGATAAAATATAGGTTTTATTAATGGCGCTATGTGATACGCTAAGGATTTGTTATAATGATAAAAGAAATGTTCGCCGAAAAGATACCAACACTAACTAGCAGCGATACACATTTCGAGTCGAACGTGGCGAACTGTCGGAGGTGGAGGCAGGGGAGTGGTGAGCTCGCAAAAGATGGTAATGTAGTCTGGGAGAAAGGGGCGTGAAGATGTGGCGCGCGGCGATGGGGGCTCAGTGTGATTCTTCATCTGTGGCCAGGATGCGGATGCCGGATGCGGTGTGCAGAGCGATCTACGTGCACACTAAATTGAAAGCTCTCTTGGGGCAATATTTGTTTTTTTTCATTATTTTTTTAAACAACTGCAGAGTGAAATAAATAAATATACAGAATGAAATTCATTATACTATATGAGTCTAAGTAAAGTTATCTTGAGGTTTAGCTCGTTAGTTTAAAAAAGATTTTGACTATAACATAAGCCAAGGTTAGCCTATGAGTTTTTAATTAGTTTACAAAGATTTGAAATTTCTTTTTTTTTAAATATTTTTAGAGGTGTTGTAAAGTTGCTATTAATAATAAAGTTTCAATTTTGACTTTAAGCATTTTCACCTTCAATTTTTTTGAAATGTGTTCGAATTCATACAATCGATGTATATATACAATTTATTTAGGTGGCAGGCGGATAATCGACATGATCCATATATATATTATATATACTATATATAGTATATATATATATATATATATAATATATATATATATATATATATATATATATATATATATATTGTGTGTGTGTGAACATTCATGATGCAACCACGCTATAAATCGTACGACGAGCCGCCCCCTGATAATATATACTGCGTAGGGAACGATAGGAGGAGGGGAGTGCGCTCACATATATATTATGATTTATGATATTTTGATTGCAGGCATAGATATATAAAGGTAGTATAGTATATAATATATATATATATATAGGTATATATTTAGTAGTATGATAACGTATATAGTACTAGGTATAGTTATGATAGTTATAGTATACTATATATAGTAGTATATATATTGATATATATATATATATATATATATATATATATTAAGTTGGTGTATAGAACATCTGCTCAAATTTTGATTGGTACACAAATCCAATATTTCCTGTTCAAACAAGTTGGACGGGCATATTAAAGAAAAGGCGACGTAGGTTTTGCTGTGTAGAATGTTTTTGCAGGAATGAGAAAATCTTCTCCGCAGACCCCGCAGATTTTACGCTTTCCTCTACAGTATTATCAGAATTGACCAAACCACTGCCATTTAAGGCAACGTTTGGGTCGGAGAATAAAAGGAAGAACACTGTAGTTTGTAAACCCTATCTACCTTTGTATATAGAAAAGAGGTGTTAAAATCAGAAGCAAGCTAGGGTTTAGGATGCCTGCCAAATCTCGACGTAGGGAAAGCCTGTATACATTTGCAGGAGGAAATATTTTCTGTTGGAGAAGGCTTAGAGTTAAAGCAATGTCTTCGTTTTTCTGCACGGGAGAATAAATAGTGCCTTTTAGATATGTTTGCTATTGCGTCAAGAGTTGTATGTAATATGAGGGATAGCTCCAAGAGACGTTAAGGATGACAAGATGGAACTTTGATTCTGGGTAGTAGCTTGGTGAGTTTTTTTTATAACCTGTGAAAGTTTTCCTGTTACAAATGATTTTCAGTTTGAAGGGAAATATTTTCCTCTACTCCTAAATATTAAATACCACATTTTACGGTATTAATGGGGTATTAGACTGATTTTGCTATGAAGAATGTAACTGGAATTACATCTGGTGAATTCTTTACTTTAGCATGAAATAGTTTCCGGCATAATTTTGCAACTTGCATTGTCTCAGAGAAATACGAACTCTGTAACAAGAAGAATTAGGGCTAGTAATATGAATTTAGAAATTAAAGAAGAATCCTAACTTGAATTATAAATTAGCAGAGACAGCATAAGGATTGATAATATGCATTTCGACCACTTCTTGACGTATGGTTTCATAAATGAGTAATCAAAATAGCTGTTTTTTTTCTCTTGTAAATACACATAACATTTTTGATAACTAAAATTTATCTTTCCATTAACTATGCTTCGCTGAATATTTCCTTTATTTGGTAATTATGGAGTATTATTGACTTGGGTTCATGTACATACTGGTATTAAAACTACAAACAATTTACAAAAATGGTTTTAAAATATTTTGTGAAGTGTTTTCGTCGTTACAGATTTTCGTGTATTTTATGTATATATTTTAAAGAAAAATAGGAAAAATAATTTCCGAAAATAAGCTCGATCGGGCTAAATGTTTTTGTTTGTTCAATAGTGATACTCACTTCATCGGATGCTTTTGTCGCGATTTATATATGGCAGTTGCAGTTAATATTTTTTTTCGATAATCATTAATTTGGTACGATTGTCAACAATTTGATTGTTTTTACCAAATTTACTTATAAATTTTTTTTTTTAATTTTCGCGAATTTTTACGTACAATAAAATAAAAAAATCCAATATTAGCTACGATATATATATAAATATATTATATGATGGATATATATATAAATATATAATATATATATGATATACGTATATATATATATAGGTATAGATAGCTATAGTTTAGTATATAAATATATAAACATCTAGGTTAGGACTCGGTTTAGGACCCAACTAGTTCAGTTTATGATATGTAAATCTGTGTATACTTAACAGATCATATCACAACTTAAACTAGGAAAGGGCTAAAACTGAGACCTAACCTACATGGAACTCGATGTCGTAGACCTATCTAAGGCTAACCTAGAAGTGCATATATACTGGATAAAGTTGTCATAAAGCTTAAGACGGTTTGACTATATATATATATATACGTATACTATATATATAGTATATATACTATATATACATATAATATATATTATATCTTTATATATCTGACTTTGTAAAGTAACATATATATATATATAATATATATATTATATATATATATATATATATATATACGTTGTGTTATTATATTAATTTATGTATTCTTTTTAATTGTATATTACGTAAAAATATGGTCTTGAAAATTTTTGTATTTTTTGTATTGTTTACTTACACTTTGTCTATAACATTGAAAAGTTGATAATTGTTAAAGAAATCGATTATCAAATTTTTTTAGTGATATTGATTTATCGATAATCTGAAACACATTTCGTCAGTTTTTCTTCATCCCTAACTTGTCAACACGCAGCTCAGAAACTTCTTAGCAAGACTTGTGAAATTTTTTAATAATAATTTTTGAGTTTAAATCAAATTATTTTTTAACTTATAACTTAAAAATCAGTAAAAAAAAACAAACAATTTTTAAAAACCATTTTTGTAAGTTAAATATTTATAGTTTTAATACAGTATTTACTTGAACCCAAGTCAGCAATACTCCGCAATTACCCTTTATTTTTCAGATTTAATCAAAAATTAAGAACTTACAAAGTCAGCTTATATTAAATGACACTCCACTTTAATAAGTTCCCTTCCTTCAAAATTCCTCCTATCTTTAAACTATGATAATAGAGGAACACTTTTTCTGTCTAAAATCAAAAACATTAAAGCCTAATTTACGAAATACGTATTTGAAAAACGTTCGTCTTTTTCAATAAAAATTTTAGCAATTAGATGGAGATTGAAAATATATTAGATTTCCGGCAACACTTTCGAATTAGAATCAAAATCTTAGATATTACATGCTCTGAGTTAGTCTCAACAAAATGTTTGTTTTGGCTACAACTCAAACTCCAAGTACGTAGACCTAATTTCTTCCTTTTTTTAACAGATAAAATATATCTAATACTATGAAAGCTTTAAATTTTGAAACTTAATTGCTTATTCTTCGAATAAAACTAATTTCTCTGATGAAATAATAAGTGTCTATCATAAGCAAAATTAATACATAATTTTATTTTGAAAATCGATGTCATTAGATTAATAACAAAATGGAAAGTTCCTCTCTTCTTTCCTTATGTTTTGACGAATTTCTTTTGGAGAAATGAAATAATCATTCTTATAACTGTTCGTTCATCCAGGAACGAAAACATTAACGAAATCGAAAATCGTTCCATTACGAGTGGAAAACATAAATTTAATTTTTTATGTCTTTCTAGCAGATAAAACAAAAACATATGATGATGCTTGAATATTATATGGTCTACCTCTATATATATATAATATATATAAATATATATATATATATATATATATATATATATATATATATATATATATATATATATATATATATATATATATATATATATATATATATATATATGTAATATATATATATATATATATATATATATATATATATATATATATATATATATATATATATACATATATATATATATATATATATATATATACATATATATATATATATATATATATATATATATATACTCATATATATATTAATTACAATGAATATAATTTTTCCATCATGGATAGATAGGATGGATGTTGAGTTGCATCTTGATTGAATATGATTGGATATTTAATAAATATATTATATATATATATATATATATATAACATAATAACATATATATATATATATATGTATAACATATATATATATATATATGTATATATATATATATATATATAATAACATAATATATATATATCTAATAATATATATATATATAAGGACTATGCCTATAATATATATATATATAAATATATATATATATATGCTATATATATATATATATATATAACTAACCCATATATATATATATATATATACTCATATATATACATATATATGCTCATATATATCGAGTTTAAGCCACAATCTATTAATATAATTGTTGCCAGGGTGCGGGACGGGAACCCAACTCAAATGCACCCCTACCAACCTCTACTAACCTCACTCCCTTAACGAAGAGATTTTTACAATGAATTACTCATTGCTTTTACTAACATTACAGAGGAAATTCAAATATAAGGAAGGTTGTGCATGCAAAACCTCAATGCCCACTACTGCCTTTTCTGCTGAGAGTCTGTGTTTCTCTTTTCATCACATATTAGCCAGCGTTGCTAAATACTCTCTCACTTGAAACACTAGTTGGAGGACAGACCAAATATTTCCTTGCAAGTTTACTCAGCGTGGGTAAACATTTTGCATTTTCACAACTGATAGGATCATCATTTTTATCTAGTCGTTTTTCTTGGTGATGGTTTTCAATCAATCATTTGTACTACATCTTTTGGTAATGCGTGTGTTTCTTCATCACTACTGGTCTGTAGAAATCTTCCAGTGAATCTATTATTGATTTGCTTGTAGTGGTGTTGGTTCTGTAGATTTAATTTTTTCCTTTTAATGGGTGGGTCATGTTATTCAAATTGAGTTTTTCAACTGCAGCACAAAGTGGCGATTGAAAACTTGATCTGTGTGTTGCAAAAACACTTGCTTTACCGAAGATCCGAAAGTAGTTACATGAGTGTGGGATATTGTTTTACCGGGGCAAAGCGTTTCAACTTCTTTATACTGTTCTTTTTGTGTAAATATCATTTCATTTGAAGATGGTTCAAAATGCTACCTTAACGTTGAGATTAATGGTATTATTCGGAGACAGAAGCTGTAGAGTGATATTTTTGAGCAATTCGATCAAATGGTTTCAATAGTTTAATGTGGTATGATGTCCATTTTCCACATTGGTAAGAATGTTAACTTTGGAATACAAACACTGACGTACAAAGCGAGAAGTTCTCTGATGATACCATTTCTTTCCACCATATGACATGCACTATTCCAGCAAATTGGAACGTCTTGAGAGCAGTAAGATATGGAATATCAAGCCGTTTTGAATTGCCTTCAACTCATTTTTATTTTCAATTTCATTTTCAGATTCATCTTAAGTAATTTTATTATAAAATTCTTTATCAAATCTGAAAATAAATATCACTGTACATCCGCAGGGCAAGCGCGGATGCGGATCTTAAATAATGTGCGGACGGATGCGGATTCGGATGTTACCTGCATCACTAACATATATATATATATATATATATACTCACTCTTCTCACCATACTCATATGCTATAACTTATACGCCATACTCTCTATATATATCATATAGTAATATATATATCTTTCATATATAAATACATGCAGTGTATATATATATACGTTATATAATAATATCATATATATATATGTATATATTAATAATATTATATATATATATAACTATATAATATATGTATATATAACGTGTAATATACTTTAATAACCATAATAATATATATATATAATATATATATATAACGCCATATGCATAGCTAATAATACGCCAACAACAATAATAATATTGCCGCCAGCAACAGCATAATAATAATAACAACGCGCACCATAACATATAACCAACTCAGCAATATATATATATAACAATATATAATATATATGTATTTATAAATATATATATATAATATACATATATATATATATATATATATATACCCTGCTGCTTAACATACATATATACCATATATACTACCTCACTCTTTCTTTTTATATATATATACTGCTGATTGCACTGCTCTATATATATATATATATATAACATATATAATATACTCTTTACCTCACTATATATAACTTTCATATATAACATATATACTCCTGTATATATAATTTACTGTATCGAACACTACTTTTCAGTTTATGTTCGGATAAGAAGAATAATAATACTAAGAATAACAATATTTATAATATTAATAAAATAATAATAACAATAATAGCTTTCAAATAATAATAATAATAATAATAATAATAATAA
>JABUQX010038570.1:100000-101016 GCA_015478945.1 Trachelipus rathkii
ACTTTCAAAGAACTTCACATCTCCTTTTCCTTTTTAATGTATATATATATATATATATATATATAAATAACTTTCTCTTTGTCTATTAATAATTTACTGTATGCTAATGAAAGTTATATAACCAAAATGTTTAAAATAAAGGTTTAAATAAATTTTTTGAATTCACAGTTTTTATTCCTAATAAAAAAATTGAATTGTAATACGCTAGAAAATGATCTTAGTTCATAGAAATTTTTAATATATATATATATACATATATATATATATATATCTTTCTCATAATAATAACCTAATATATAATATATATGCTAATAATATATATATATATATAGCAATTATAAGGTGGAACATTGTATTTCAAGATCATACGCCGAATTATTCAAGATCCAACGAAAACCATGCCCTTACATTCAAATAGTTAATGATCCGTATAGTATCATTTTGCTGGAACATTTAATATGGCCTATATGTATAATACTTATTATATATATATATATATATATATATATATATATATATATATATATATATATATATATATATATATATATATATATATCTATATATATATATATATATATATATATATATATATATATCACTATATATATATTTGAAAAGGTATACATCATGAAATTTCAGAATAACGTTTGAAAATCATATTACTGTATAATGAGTTGCCAATTACCTGCGTTTCTGATGACTTATTATTGGGCATACAGATCTCATTCATTTTCAAAATGAAGCTTACAGAGTGTACCTATTTGGATTTATGGTGTTTCAGCTCAATTTGTTTGTTTGTGCATCATCTTCGCCCCCTCGAGGCTTATTCTCCGTTATAATTTATCAGTCCATTATATGTGTATGATTTAAAAAACTTTATTTTTAGGCGCTGATAAATATTTAAACCTAGTGGCATCTGAGAAAATGAAGGGTAAATAAATAAGCACCAGTATATATATATATATATATATATATATATATATATGCTCTATATATATAGCATATATATATAT
>JABUQX010038571.1:0-10000 GCA_015478945.1 Trachelipus rathkii
AGGATTGCGTGTTTTATATCTGGCTTTACTGCGTTTAAGCTGTTCTGCTTTACTGCTTTAATTTTCTGCTTTTACTGCTTTAACTTTCTGCTTTACTGCTTTAAGCTTTTCTGGCTTTACTGTTTTAAACTTTCTGCTTTAACTGATTTAACATTTCTGCTTACTGCTTTAAAACTCATATATTTATACACTTATGTTTTTTATTGTTGTTTTAGACTAACTTTTTTATTTACTTTTTATTATTTTTATTTATTTTGTATTCATTAATCTTTATATTTTTTAATTATGTGTGTTCAGTGTATCTTTATTTTTTATTACGTTTATTAATTATAGTCTTAGTGTTATTTTACTTCATGCCTATTGTTATTATTAATTTAGAACACACATAACAACACACCAGAACACACAACACAACACTTACACTTACTACACGCCCATTCACTATGACACTTACATTTACGCCTCCATAGACACTTAACATCGTTACAATTATCACCACACACACAACACACACACACACACACACTTACACTTATACACACATTCACTATGACACTTATACACACATTCACTATGACACTTACATTTACCCATAGACACTTACATTTACACTTACACACACACACACAGATTTACTTACACTCACACACACAGTAACACACTTACACTTATACACACATTCACTATGACACTTTATACACCACATTCCTATGAACACTTACATTTACCCATTTAGAACACTTCACATTTACATTACACACACACACACCCAGAATTACTTAACACTCAACTACACAGATTTTACTTTTACACAGCGCAGATTTCTTACACTCACACAGATTTACTTACACTCACACACAGATTTACTTACACTCACACAGATTTACTTACACTCACACACATATTTACTTACACTCACACAGATTTACTTACACTCACACACAAATTTACTTACACACACAGATTTACTTACACACAGATTTAACTTACACACACCCACACACAGATTTACTTACACACACAACACGTACACACACCTACGCACACTCACTTACACATATAACGTAATAATTTATTAAACATTTTATGTTTTAATAAACACGTACATTATATTTCTCATTCAAATATAAACTAAATGTATTTCAAAGTTTCTTAAAACTTCTATAATAAATCAATCATTATCTTTGAACAAAGAATTTATTATTAACTGTTAATACTTTTTGTTTATAAATTTTATAACTATCAAGTTTTAAAATAAGCTTTTAACTAAAATTTTTAAATGAAATTTTTTAAAAACATATATTTTACGTACCTTAAAGCAATAAATCAGTAAATCAGTAGGTCAGCCCCTAGCACCCCTCTACACCAAGCTATGCCACGTTTTGTTCTATTGACTTACTGCTTACATCATCTTTAGCCTGTAATAAGTTATAAAATAACAGAAATAAGTTCCTTCTCTGGCTACATAACATGTATTTTATTAAAATCTTTCTAAGTTCTTATTTAAAAATAACAATTATCCACTTACATTTATATTATTCGCTCGATGTTAACTAAAAATATTTCAAAGTTTTTTAAATATTCGGATTATTTATATCAAATGTACATTGACAATCCATACGAAGAAAAACACAACAACCGCACTCCTTACAGATACGAAACCGACCTCTCTCTGTAAAATGTGTTGAATAACTACTTTAGGTCTAAATTTAAGAAATCCTTTTTGTAGCCCGGGGCGATTTAGGCCTAATTCCAGGTCAAAATATTTTCAAACTGACTTTTTCTGTTAAAATGTGGTGCAATAACTACGTTAGGCCTAAATTTAGGCCTACAATTTAGGATAACCCTTTTTGTCATCCATGCCCTGATTTAAGCTAAAATCAGGTCAAAAGGTAATTCAGTATAGACAGAATCAATTGTTATTATTATTATTTTTTATAAATATATTCAAACTGAAACATGCTGGATCGGTAAGACCCTTTAAGCAGGTAAGAAGGAAATGTTTCCCTTACTTGTGATTGGTCGAGGTAATCCTTATCTCTATCTGACCTCGTATGTGATTGGTCGAGAATTTTTTTATCTTTTGAAAATTAACGTTGTTCTTTAAACTTGTATTGAGCAGTGTGTTTTATTATCTTTAGACCCAAACTCATTTTAAAAATCATAGTCATTTTAGCTTGATTAAGCGTGCACAAGTTATCTGATTTGTATAAAGTGTTTTTATTTTTACTAAGTGTAAATCATATTTATAATAAATACTTACATTGAGGAATAATTATTATTTTCACTAGAATAGATAATAATTAATTCACTAGATTATAGTAGATCACGTGAAGCAAAACGCAAGAGGGCCCGCAAGCGCGACCCGGTGCGAAACCGACGCATGAACCCGCCCGGCGTAATATTACTACGCGGTCGCGAAAATATGGAGCGTTGTATTTCAATGGTAGGGCATACATCTAAAGATGATATCTTTTGGACAACGTCCCATTCAGTATGTATAATATTTAGCTTGTGTACTGTAATCAAAGCAATATTTACGTAAAATTTAACATATGTTCAAACCGCGATTATTTTTATTTAAAATCTGGTAATCAGTGTTTATTAAAAACCCAAGTGAGATATTCTTAATGGTTACCGAATGCTACAGCAGCTGATTATAGAAGAGGTATGAACTTACATCCCTTCAATGTAATTTTGAAGTATAATGATATGATACCAATACTGGAAATCCATAAAGAGAAATTACGGTTTGTACAATGAGGGGAGGTTTATTATGCATGTACACACATTGTGTATTTAATTAATTAATATAGTAATTATGTAATAATATTTTAGATTAAACAACTTTTTTCATAACTTATACATAGAGAAGATTAAAACCGGTAAAAACATACCTTGAAAAGGGAGGTAATGGGATAACTTCTATATTTTAACTCTACGTCGTATATAGGTGTAATTTTAAGGCATATAAAACTTGTTTTTACATTCCTTAAAGTAATAAGATCTTAAAGGCATACCCCAAAGAGGAACATGGCCTACGTCACAGCCGGAGTATTTGTTCTATTTCCCCCCCCAAAAATAAGGAAAAAAAAAAAAAAAAATTTTTATAACTTTAAAGAAATAAAACAAAACTGCTGTTTGCTACAAAACAAAATGTTCTTTCAAAACTAAATGTTTTTTCAAGAAACTTTACCAGTGAAATGGTATTTTCTATAAATAAAATTAAAAATCTTCAAGTAAGAAATAAAATGAACGATTCATAATATAGGAAACGATATATTTGAAAATACAAAAATGATGTAATGAAAGTTTACAACGGCGTATCATAAAGAAAATATTTTCGCCGACCGCTTAGTAATATTACGCCGGCGGGTTCATGGCGTCGGTTCCGCACACGGATCGCGCCTTAGGCGAATGCGGGCGCTCTTGGCGTTTTTGGCTTCAGGTGCAGCTCTACTATAGAGAAGTCTGGAGTGGAATTAATGTATTTATTCATTCTAGTGAAATTAATAATTAGCGTTCCTTCAATGGTAAGTAGTTTATTGATATGGAAGTAAGTGCGAGATCATACTGACTTAGTAAGAAAATAAGAACAGCTGTTAATACAAATTCAGCATAACTTTGTGCAGCCGCTGTAAGCAGCTAAAATACTATGATTTTTAAAATGAAGATTGGGGTCTAAAAGAATATAAAACACACCTGCTCAAATAAACAAGTTTAAAGAACAACGTTAATATTTCCAAAAGACGATAAAATAATTCTCGACCAATCACTTACGAGATCATATAGAGATAAGAGGTGTACTCCGAGCCCAATCACAAGAAAGAAAAGCATTTCCTTCTTACCTGCTTAAAGGATTTTACAGATCCAGCATGTTTCAGTTTGAAATATATTTATAAAAATAATAATAATAACAATGATTCTTGTCTATACTGGAATTACCTTTTGACCTGATATTAGGCTTAAATCAGAATGGGATACAAAAAGGTTTATCCTAAATTTAGGCCTAAATTTAGGCCCTAACGTAGTTATTGCAACACATTTTACAGAAAAAGGTCAGTTTGGAATATATTTTGACCTGGAATTCGGCTAAATCGCCCCCGGGCTACAAAAAAGGATTATCCTAAATTTAGGCCTAAAGTAGTTATTTCAACACATTTTACAGAGAGAGGTCAGTTTCGTATCTGTAAGGAGTGCGGGTTGTTGTGTTTTCTCGTGTTGGATTGTCAATGTACATAGATAATAATAAAGAAAATCCAAATTATTTAAAGAAAATCGAAATATTTTAAAAAACTTTGAAATATTTTTAGTTAACATCGAGCGAATAATATAAATGTAAGTGAATAATTGTTATTTTTAAATAAGAACTTCGAAAGATTTTAATAAAATACATGTTATGTTAGCAGAGAAGAACTTATTTTGTTATTTTTATACTTATTACATGGCTAAAGATGATGTAAGCAGTAAGTCAATAGAACAAAACGTGGCATAGCTTGGTGTAGAGGGGTGCTAGGGGGCTGACCTTACTGATTTACTGATTTATTGCTTTAAGGTACGTAAAATATATGTTTTTAATAAAATTTCATAAAATTTTAGTAAAAGTTATTTTAAAACTTGATAGTTATAAAATTTATAAACAAAAAGTATTAAAAAGTTAATAATAAATTCTTTGCATAAAAGATAATGATTGATTTATTATAGAAGTTTTAAGAAACTTTGATATAATTTTAGTTATATTTGAATGAGTAATATAAATGTACGTGTTTAATTAAAACATAAAATGTTTTTAATAACATTATACGTTATATGTGTAAGTGAGTGTGCGTGTGTGTGGGTGTGTGTGTGTGTGTGTGTGTAAGTAAATCTGTGTGTGAGTGTAAGTAAATCTGTGTGTGTAAGTAAATCTGTATGTGTGTAAGTAAATCTGTGTGTGAGTGTAAGTAAATCTGTGTGAGTGTAAGTAAATCTGTGTGTGAGTGCAATGTAATGCTGTGTGAGTGTAAGTAATTGTGTGTGAGTGTAAAGTAAATCGTGTGTGGAGTGTAAGAAATCTGCGTGTGTAAGTAAATCTGTGTGGGAGTGTAAGTAATTCTGGGTGTGTGTGTGTAAGCTGTAAATGTTAATGGCTATGGGTAAATGTAGAGTGTCATAGTGAATTGTGTGGTATAAGTTGTCATAGTGAATGTGTGTAATAAGTGTAAGTGTGTGTGTGTGTGAGTGTAAGTAAATCTGTGTGTGTGTGTAAGTGTAAAATGTAAGTGTTATGGTAAAATGGTAAGGTGTCATAGTGAATGTGAGCTGTATAAGTGTCATAGTGAAATGTGTGTATAAGTGTAAGTGTGTGTGTGTTGTTTGTGTGTGTGTGGGTGTGTGGTGGGTGTGTGTGTATAGGATGTAAATGTAAGTGTCTATGGGTAAAATGTAAGTGGTCATGTGAATTGGTGTGTATAAGGTAAGGAGTGTGTTGGTGGTGTGTGTGTGTGTGTGTGTGTGTGTGTGTGTGTGTGTGTGTGTGTGTGGTGTATGGTGTTTGTGTGCGTGTGTGGTGTGGGGAATGTGTGTTCTAAATAATAATAACAATAGCAATAATAATAATAACACTTAAGTATATATAATGAAAAATAAAAAATAAAAGTAAAATGATAAAAAAACAGATAAATAAATAAAAATAAATAAACAATTAATATATATTAAAATATAAAGTATTATGCCAAAATAAAGGAAACATATATCGATTTATTTCTGACATATAGTGGAGTTAGAATTCGAGTAAAGCAGAAATGTTAAGTCAGTTATAAGGCAGAAGAAGTTGAAAAGCAGTATAAGCAGAAAGTTAGCAGTAAACGCAGAAAGTTATATAGCAGTAAAGCGAGAAAGTTTAAAGCATGTTAAAAGCAGAAACCGTTTAAAGCATAAAGCGTAAAAGAACAAAGCATACTAATCCTTAGGTGTTAGGTAAACACCTCTATTGATTACTGATTTACTGCTTTAAGGTTAATAAAGTACATATTTTTAATAATTAAGCAGTCAGCAGTGAAGTTAAAGCAGGTAAAGCAGAAAGTTAAAGCAGTAAAGCAGTAAAAACAGAAAGCTAAAGCATTTTGGTATTTAAATAAAAAACATGCTAATCTATTTTGATTATTCGGTAAAGCATTTATGGAGTTACTGCTTTACTGCTTTAATAAGGTATGTAATGTTAATAAATATGGTGAAGTTAAAGCAGTTTAAAAACATGGGATTAAAGCAAAGTAAAGCAGTGAGTTAAGCAGTAAAGCAGAAAGTTAAAGCGGGCAAAGCAGTAAAACAAAAGCATACTATTCCCTTAGGTGTTTAGGTAACACCTTCTATTGAATTTAACTGTTTTACTGCTTTTAAGGTTAATGTAATGTTAATAAATATGTGGGTTAAAAAAGTAAAACATATGAGTTAAAGGCAGTAAAACATGAGTTAAAGCAGTAAAGCAGTAAAACAAAAGCCAACTAATCCCTTAGGTGTTAAGGTAACACTCTATTGATTTACTGCTTTAAAGGTATGTAATGTTAAGTGTTTTTTATGTAAAACGTTACAATTGTAGTAAAAATAAAATGTTTATATATCAGACACTCCTGGATTTTTTCTTCTTACATACAATTTTTTTAAAATTTATAAATTAAAAAGTATTAAGTAAAAAGTATTGAGTAAAAAATAATGTTTAATCGAAAAATGTTTAAGTATGAATAAAAATGATGACTCATAGTAAATATATATTTTTTCATTCTCTGAGCGGGAATATTGCGCCTGCGGGCGCCCGCGGCGGGCGGGAACGCGGAAATATTGCGCCTGCGGGCGCACGCGGCGGGCGGAACGCGGAATATTCGCGCACTTGCAGGCGCAGGCGGGCGGGCGGGAACGCGTCGACGGGAACGCGGCGGGGGCGCACCTGCCGGGTGCGGGGTTGTGGCTTCACGCGGAGAGATCATGCTGCAAGTCTGGTGGGCAGCTTATGATCTAGAGGTAGACAAAAGATGAGTCATCAAATATGAATCATCAATATAGGTGGTATCAAAGTATAGATGGTATCAAAGATGAGTCATCAAGGATGAACTTTCAAAGTTGAGGCATCAATGCTGAGGCATTAATGTTGAGGCATCAAAGTTGAGGCATCAAAGTTGAGGCGTCAAAATATCAAGTGTGTGTAAGTGTTATAGTGAATGTGTGTATAAGTGTCGTAGTGTATGTGTGTATAAGTGACATAGTGTGTATAAGTGTGTTTTAGAAAAAGACTAACTCATAGTGGGAAGCATCCTAAACTTGTTATATACACCAATCGATTCCTCATTCCTATTAACTAGGGGTAGACACCCATATTAGGGCTATTCCTAGGCTCAGGGGAGGCTAGAAAAGGCTTGAAAAAAGTGGCACTCAGTTGGCAATGTGGCACTCACTTGGCACTATGTGGCACTCACTTGGCACTCATTGGCACTCACTTGGTACTCATTGGCACTCATTTGGCACTCACCTGGCACTCACCTGGCACTCATAGAATAATCATAGAACACTAATAGAACATCACTAGATACATACGTTCAAGTTAGGAACGAAAATGTGACGTGGGGGACACGAGTGGCCAAAAATTGGCGTGGGCCAAAATTGACCCATGTTATATGGCAAGGTCAAGGCCGAAATATCATGGTCAAACAAGGTTAAGACATCAAAAAGGGCTAAGCCCTAAAGGAAGGAACAAAAAATTACCCGTGGGGACAAAATTGACCCTATGTAAATATGGCAGGTCAAGGCCCGAATATATGGTCAAAAAGGTAAAAGACATCAAAAAACGGGCTAAGCCCCCTAAAGGGTAGCCAAAAATTACCGTGGCCAAAATTGACCCATGGTATATATGGCAAGTTTAAGGCCGAAATATCATGGTCCAAACAAGGTAAAGACATCAAAAACGGGCTAAGGCCCCTAAAGGGTGGCCAAAAATTACCGTGGGCAAAAAATGACCCATGGTATATGGCAAGGTTAAGGCCGAAATATCATGGTCAAACAAGGTAAAGACATCAAAAACGGGCTAAGCCCCTAAAGGGTGGCCAAAAATTACCGTGGGCAAAAAATGACCCATGGAAGACCAAAGGGTTGGTCGAAAAAATTAGGGTGGGGTACGTACAACGGTTGCTTACGCAACCGTTTGGCGCTACGCAACCGTTTGGCGCAACCCTTCTTCGAAGGGTTGCAAAAATTAGGGTTGCCCAAAAAATTAGGGTTGCCAAAAAATTAGGGTTGCCCAAAAAATTAGGGTTGCCAAAAAATTAGGGTTCTCAAAAAATTTGGGTTCTCAAAAAATTTGGGTTGCCCAAAAAGGTCAAGGCCCAAAAAAGGTCGCGGTCAAAAAAGGTCAAGGGCAGGTAAAATCGCGTTGGTCAAAATGACCAACACGAACGGAAAAGCTCTCCTTCTACTTATGTTGATTAAATTTCAGTAATTGTCCAATTAGTATTTATGGTAAAATTTAATTAATACGAAGTATTTTAAAAATAGTGTAAGGCAGATCTAACATATAAAGTTGAAATTAATATTAATAAAGAAAAAAAAATTTAAATTTAAGAAATATTTCATTATTGTTATTAAATTTTTACTGTACTCGGTATGTAAAATAAGAAACTAAGCTCCTCTCAATATACTAAAGGGAAATTATTTTATATAATATATATATATATATTATATATATATTATAATATATATATATATTATAATATATATAATAATATATAATATATATATATATATATAAACCTCCACTATCATATATATATACTATATATAATATATATATTATATACTATCTATATTATATATATATTATTTATAAAGTGTATCTACTTGTCGAGGGCAAGTGTACTACATATATATATATATATATATATATATATATATATATATATATATATATATTATATATATTATATATATATAATATATATATATATATATATATATATAATATATATATATATATAATATATATATATATATATATATATATATATATATATATATTCAAAAATACCCCTTCAGTAATTTCACACTGCTGGGATGTGAACCTGGGCCCTAGCAGATGTCCGCGTAAGTCTTTGACGACCACGCCACGATGGACTAAAAGTAAAGCGCGAGAATTGTTCCTGTGGTGAATATATCACCCACCCAACAGGAAACCACGACGCACTCTACCCGTCCACACTCGGGCGTAGCGACAAACAGGGCACCGCGCCGAGTGAAATACTTTATAACCGGGGAATATATTGTATGTGTAAACAACTGCTACAAATTAACGCAGTGTGATAGGTATTCAAAAAATAACCCCTTAAAGTAACTTTTTGAATACCTATCACACTGCGTTGAATTTGTAGCAAGTTGTTAACACACACACACACATATATATATATATATATATATATATATATATATATATATATATATAATATATATATATATATAATATATAATATATATATATATATATATATAGTAGGTACCGGTTATATCTATTTATGTATATATATATATATATCTATATAGATATATCTAAATATAAATTATATAATACGTAATATTATATAAATAATCTAAAATATATATATTATATATATATATATATATATATATATATATATATATATATATATATATATATATATATATATATATATTATATATATATATAAATATATATAATAATATATTATATATATATCATAAGCAGAAATCTATAATACATATATATTCCTTACTCCCAAATTTTGCTGGTTTTTCCAAAATATTAATTCACTGTAGTCTGGAGACACAAAATTATTGGAAGGAAAGTTATTAGAACTCTTATATTTTTATTGGATTGAAAAACTGATTGGTCTTAAAATCTCGCTTATTTTAATCAAATCTGGAAGAAAGTAGATAAAATTAACACCTAGAGACATTATTTTAGTTTACTTATTTCTTAAAGAAAAACTACTTTTGTTGAAAC
>JABUQX010038571.1:15000-19021 GCA_015478945.1 Trachelipus rathkii
GATACCAAAAATGCATAAAAACAACACCCCATTAAGACCCATAATTTCCAACACCAATTGTAACACATATAAACTATCATCATGGCTTTCAAACACACTAAAACCCCTCATCGGACACATCTCTTCCTCACATATTAAAAATATGCCTGATTTCATACAAAGAACACAATCCCTAACCCCATCTACACCCCAATTCCTCAGTTTTGACGTAACATCAATCACTCTTCACATCTGTACCTGTATCCTTCACCCTTGACCTTTTAGAAACTTATTTAAACGAATACCAAATCACATTAAGTCACCTTTACTCATTCATCAAAGAACTCATACGTTTAAATTTAAGCCATAATTGTTTCACCTTTAATAACAAATTCTACAAACAAAACCCAAGGTCTGGCAATGGGCTCTCCTCTTTCCCCCACCCTTGCAAGCATATTTATGGAACTCATTGAACACTCTCATATCAAACCCAATACACTTATTTTCAACTCCACATGACTACGTTACGTAGATGGTGTTTTCATAGCCATACCCAATAACACAAACTTTCCAAACATTCTCAATCTAATTAACAGCATACACCCCTCTATCTCCTTCACATATGAACTATCACAAAATCATACTCTACCTTTTCTAGACACTTTACTAACATGGAAAGACTCCTCTCACATCACCTACCCCGTATACCGAAAACCCACATCTCCCCCCACATACATACATTGGTATTCAGCCTATACTAAAAACATAAAAATCGCCACCCTAACATCCCTATACCTTAGAGCCTTACGCATCTGTTCTCCCAACCACTTAACCACAGAAACAAAATATCTTTACTCAACATTAACAAAATTAAAATACCCTCCTCATATAATAAACTCCGCATACACAAAAGCAAAGCACACATTCTACTAAAAAACACAAAAAAAATACTAAACTAAACGTTACTTTTCTTCCCCTACCCTACACCCTCAATCACAACATAAAACAACACCTCCCAAAATCCATCATATTCACCCAAAACAACAAATCACTGAAACATACCCTCAAACCACCAAAACACAAAAATCCACAAAAATATTGTGTTTATCAAATATCCTGCCACAACTGTCTCTCTGTCTATATTGGTGAAACCAATGACCTTGACCGACGTATCTACCAACACAACACTGACCTCAACAATGACAATATTAACTCAGCATTAATAAACCACCGCACTCTTACACAACACAAAATGAACACCCAAAATACTTCCACACTAAAGTACATTAACAACATACAAAAAAGAAAAATCATTGAATCAATATACATATACAACACCAACAATTTCAACAAAACCACAGGAGACTAAAAACTAGATCACATACAAAATTCCATATTACTATCATCCAAATATCTCACAGATCTAAAAACTCACCAATCAACAAACTAAACAAAATTTCCATTTTAGAAACACAATGCGTTCACAGTAGTTCTCTCTCACTTGAAAAAGGCTTATAGAGCAACATAAGATAAAGCGAATTAAATTTATAAACCGCTAATTTTATCTTAAAAGTGATATATAAATATATATAATATATATATATATAAATATAATATATATATATATATATATATATATATATATATATATATATATATATATATATATATATATTATATATAAATATAAAAATTATATTATATATATACCTCATATTGAGTTAATTCACCCTGCAGAGATTGAACCTGGGCCCTAGCAAATGACCGCGTAAGTGCTTGACCACTAGGCACGATGGATAAAGAAGAACGCGACAAAAATCTTCCTGTGTTTAATATAAGGCACCACCCTACAGGACATGCGCGCTCTTCCCGTCCACACTCGGGCTTAGGGTCTAGCAGGGCACCCCACAAGGTGAAAAAATACTCATCAAACCGTGGATTAAATTGTATTGATAAGGCAACTGCTCATCCTTCTAAACCTCACAGCAGTGTAATAAGTATTGATAAAAATACCCCTATTGAGTAATTCACCTTGCTGGGGATTAAACCTGGGGCCCTAGCAGATGACCGCGTTAAGTGCTTGACCACTACGCCACGATGGGATTAAAAGAAGAACGTGACAAATCTTTCTGTGGTGATATAAAGCACCCAGCCTACAGGTCATGCCGCGCTCTTTCCCGTCCACCACTTCGGGCGTAGGGTCTTATCAGGTGGCACCGCACCAAGGTGAAAAATACTCATCAAAACCGGGGGATTATATTGTATTGATAGTAACTGCTCATCCTTCATACAACCTCACGAGCAACTTGTTAATAAAGATTAATTAAAAATTACCCCTATTGAGTCGTCCCTATTGTCAAATGTGTAGCCCTAGCAGATGACTTCGTAAGTGCTTGACCACTACGCCACGATGGACTAAAATGTTAGGTTTGGCCGAGAATTTTGATACTGTCTACGGTATCATAGTTCAAAATGATATTATATTTGATTGCATGACACTTTTTAGATGAAGGTTATTATCAATCATAGTTTCAAGAATGCTGGATATTCTATTCGATAGGTGGACACTTTGTTAAAGGAGGAATTTGCTTAGATAATACTGCTTTAGCTTGCTAATGATATGTTGGAAAAAAGGGTGGGATTTATTTGAGTTTTTGTGTTGCACTAGTTTACCATACTTTATCTTGATATAGTAGGAACTTTTGAATGTTAACAGCTTATGCAAAGTGAAAACACAGACAGGAATCAGCAATTGTGGACATTACTTGAGATTCTTAGCTCAGGTAGATATGTTAGCTTTAATGATGTGGAAAAACTTTTGTTACGTTAGCATTATATCCGTTGTCGGTTATATAATAATTGGCCAAATTATGAGTCATAATTACATTAATATTCTTAGTTTAGGTTATGATATGTAGCTTTATTGATGTGAAAACTTTGTATATGTTAGCATTATTCGCTGACCCGTATGATAGTTAGGTAAGGTTATTGATAAATGTTTGTTAAATATCACTATGTTAATGTAAAATTTAACTTTGCTATTGGTAGAATAATGCTTGGAAAAGTGTGTAAAATTAAGCAACTTTGTTTCCAATCGATTGATAGGTTACTTTACTGTTGTTAGAAATGAAGGAAAAAATTTTTTGAAAAAAAAAAAAAAACCTTTATTAATGTTAAACTTTTATTCGTCCTTAGGTATATTAGGTTTGTTCGTTTTAACATATATATTATTAGTTCGGGTTGTTATATATGTTTAGCTTTTTTGATGGTGAAAATTGTACGTTAGGCATATATTCGGTTGGGTCAGTATAGTAAAAGAACCTCTATTTTTTATTCTTTTTGTTTATCCAAAATTGATACTCGAAATATGACTTGATTCAATGGATCAATAGATCAATGAAAGGGTAGGGGGAGGGAAGAGATGGGGCGGGTGGTTTGATTTACTGACTTTACTGATTTATTGAAACATTTACTTTTACTATTGATATTTTATTCAAAAAAGTTATTTATGTTATGTTGGATAAAACTGTTATTTTTGCAATTATTCGTTGGGGGATTATATAGTTAGGTAAGGTTATGATAAATTGTAAATTATTATTGTATCAAGTGTAAAAAAAAAAAAAAAAACTTGTGTTTACGTTTTAGCAAATATCGTTGGTCATCATGATAACTAGACAAGGTGTTTTGGTTTTATGATATAAAATTTTGTTAATATTAGATTTAATGTAAAATAATTAACATTGATTTGTTATAAATATGCTTGAAAAGCATTAATAGGTTAGGTTTGGTTGTATGTTAGTCCACGTATACTGTTGTTAAGCTATGGAACGCTTCTGTTAATGGTTAGCGTTTTATTCGTGCGTAAGTATTTAGGTTGTCGCTGAATTATTTTATTCTTAAGTTCAGGTAATGATATTTAGCTTTAGATAATTAAAACTTTGTTTAGTTAGCATATATTCGTTTGGTGAGAATGAAAGAACTTTATTTATGTGATGTTTTTCTCCAAATGTACTCGAAATTGACTGATCCAATAGATCTCCGG